>JBAIZL010000012.1:1812500-1820164 GCA_036971475.1 Prosapia bicincta | reverse complement strand
ATCTTTATCGTCATCTACCAGTAGTGTAGTAACGCCATTAACAAGTGCCATTTCTAGGATCTTTATCGTCATCTACCAGTAGTGTAGTAACGCCATTAACAATGCCATTTCTAGGATCTTTATCGTCATCTACCAGTAGTGTAGTAACGCCATTAACAATGCCATTTCTAGGATCTTTATCGTCATCTACCAGTAGTGTAGTAACGCCATTAACAATGCCATTTCTAGGATCTTTATCGTCATCTACCAGTAGTGTAGTAACGCCATTAACAATGCCATTTCTAGGATCTTTATCGTCATCTACCAGTAGTGTAGTAACGCCATTAACAATGCCATTTCTAGGATCTTTATCGTCATCTACCAGTAGTGTAGTAACGCCATTAACAATGCCATTTCTAGGATCTTTATCGTCATCTACCAGTAGTGTAGTAACGCCATTAACAATGCCATTTCTAGGATCTTTATCGTCATCTACCAGTAGTGTAGTAACGCCATTAACAATGCCATTTCTAGGATCTTTATCGTCATCTACCAGTAGTGTAGTAACGCCATTAACAATGCCATTTCTAGGATCTTTATCTCCATCTACCAGTAGTGTAGTAACGCCATTAACAATGCCATTTCTAGGATCTTTATCGTCATCTACCAGTAGTGTAGTAACGCCATTAACAATGCCATTTCTAGGATCTTTATCGTCATCTACCAGTAGTGTAGTAACGCCATTAACAATGCCATTTCTAGGATCTTTATCGTCATCTACCAGTAGTGTAGTAACGCCATTAACAATGCCATTTCTAGGATCTTTATCGTCATCTACCAGTAGTGTAGTAACGCCATTAACAATGCCATTTCTAGGATCTTTATCGTCATCTACCAGTAGTGTAGTAACGCCATTAACAGTGCCATTTCTAGGATCTTTATCGTCATCTACCAGTAGTGTAGTAACGCCATTAACAGTGCCATTTCTAGGATCTTTATCGTCATCTACCAGTAGTGTAGTAACGCCATTAACAATGCCATTTCTAGGATCTTTATCGTCATCTACCAGTAGTGTATTAACGCCATTAACAATGCCATTTCTAGGATCTTTATCTCCATCTACCAGTAGTGTAGTAACGCCATTAACAATGCCATTTCTAGGATCTTTATCGTCATCTACCAGTAGTGTAGTAACGCCATTAACATTGCCATTTCTAGGATCTTTTTCGTCATCTACCAGTAGTGTAGTAACGCCATTAACAATGCCATTTCTAGGATCTTTATCGTCATCTACCAGTAGTGTAGTAACGCCATTAACAATGCCATTTCTAGGATCTTTATCGTCATCTACCAGTAGTGTAGTAACGCCATTAACAATGCCATTTCTAGGATCTTTATCTTCATCTACCAGTAGTGTAGTAACGCCATTAACAATGCCATTTCTAGGATCTTTATCGTATTCTACCAGTAGTGTAGTAACGCCATTAACAATGCCATTTCTAGGATCTTTATCTCCATCTACCAGTAGTGTAGTAACGCCATTAACAATGCCATTTCTAGGATCTTTATCTCCATCTACCAGTAGTGTAGTAACGCCATTAACAATGCCATTTCTAGGATCTTTATCGTCATCTACCAGTAGTGTAGTAACGCCATTAACAATGCCATTTCTAGGATCTTTATCTCCATCTACCAGTAGTGTAGTAACGCCATTAACAATGCCATTTCTAGGATCTTTATCGTCATCTACCAGTAGTGTAGTAACGCCATTAACAATGCCATTTCTAGGATCTTTATCTCCATCTACCAGTAGTGTAGTAACGCCATTAACAATGCCATTTCTAGGATCTTTATCTTCATCTACCAGTAGTGTAGTAACGCCATTAACAATGCCATTTCTAGGATCTTTATCTCCATCTAACAGTAGTGTAGTAACGCCATTAACAATGCCATTTCTAGGATCTTTATCTTCATCTACCAGTAGTGTAGAACGCCATTAACAATGCCATTTCTAGGATCTTTATCTCCATCTACCAGTAGTGTAGTAACGCCATTAACAATGCCATCTCTAGGATCTTTATCTTCATCTACCAGTAGTGTAGTAACGCCATTAACAATGCCATTTCTAGGATCTTTATCTCCATCTACCAGTAGTGTAGAACGCCATTAACAATGCCATTTCTAGGATCTTTATCTTCATCTACCAGTAGTGTAGTAACGCCATTAACAATGCCATTTCTAGGATCTTTATCGTCATCTACCAGTAGTGTAGTAACGCCATTAACAATGCCATTTCTAGGATCTTTATCTCCATCTACCAGTAGTGTAGTAACGCCATTAACAATGCCATTTCTAGGATCTTTATCGTCATCTACCAGTAGTGTAGTAACGCCATTAACAATGCCATTTCTAGGATCTTTATCTCCATCTACCAGTAGTGTAGTAACGCCATTAACAATGCCATTTCTAGGATCTTTATCGTCATCTACCAGTAGTGTAGTAACGCCATTAACAATGCCATTTCTAGGATCTTTATCTCCATCTACCAGTAGTGTAGTAACGCCATTAACAATGCCATTTCTAGGATCTTTATCGTCATCTACCAGTAGTGTAGTAACGCCATTAACAATGCCATTTCTAGGATCTTTATCGTCATCTACCAGTAGTGTAGTAACGCCATTAACAATGCCATTTCTAGGATCTTTATCTCCATCTACCAGTAGTGTAGTAACGCCATTAACAATGCCATTTCTAGGATCTTTATCGTCATCTACCAGTAGTGTAGTAACGCCATTAACAATGCCATTTCTAGGATCTTTATCTCCATCTACCAGTAGTGTAGTAACGCCATTAACAATGCCATTTCTAGGATCTTTATCGTCATCTACCAGTAGTGTAGTAACGCCATTAACAATGCCATTTCTAGGATCTTTATCTCCATCTACCAGTAGTGTAGTAACGCCATTAACAATGCCATTTCTAGGATCTTTATCGTCATCTACCAGTAGTGTAGTAACGCCATTAACAATGCCATTTCTAGGATCTTTATCGTCATCTACCAGTAGTGTAGTAACGCCATTAACAATGCCATTTCTAGTATCTTTATCTCCATCTACCAGTAGTGTAGTAACGCCATTAACAATGCCATTTCTAGGATCTTTATCGTCATCTACCAGTAGTGTAGTAACGCCATTAACAATGCCATTTCTAGGATCTTTATCTTCATCTACCAGTAGTGTAGTAACGCCATTAACAATGCCATTTCTAGGATCTTTATCGTCATCTACCAGTAGTGTAGTAACGCCATTAACAATGCCATTTCTAGGATCTTTATCGTCATCTACCAGTAGTGTAGTAACGCCATTAACAATGCCATTTCTAGGATCTTTATCGTCATCTACCAGTAGTGTAGTAACGCCATTAACAATGCCATTTCTAGGATCTTTATCGTCATCTACCAGTAGTGTAGTAACGCCATTAACAATGCCATTTCTAGGATCTTTATCGTCATCTACCAGTAGTGTAGTAACGCCATTAACAATGCCATTTCTAGGATCTTTATCTCCATCTACCAGTAGTGTAGTAACGCCATTAACAATGCCATTTCTAGGATCTTTATCGTCATCTACCAGTAGTGTAGTAACGCCATTAACAATGCCATTTCTAGGATCTTTATCGTCATCTACCAGTAGTGTAGTAACGCCATTAACAATGCCATTTCTAGGATCTTTATCGTCATCTACCAGTAGTGTAGTAACGCCATTAACAATGCCATTTCTAGGATCTTTATCGTCATCTACCAGTAGTGTAGTAACGCCATTAACAATGCCATTTCTAGGATCTTTATCGTCATCTACCAGTAGTGTAGTAACGCCATTAACAGTGCCATTTCTAGGATCTTTATCGTCATCTACCAGTAGTGTAGTAACGCCATTAACAGTGCCATTTCTAGGATCTTTATCGTCATCTACCAGTAGTGTAGTAACGCCATTAACAATGCCATTTCTAGGATCTTTATCGTCATCTACCAGTAGTGTAGTAACGCCATTAACAATGCCATTTCTAGGATCTTTATCTCCATCTACCAGTAGTGTAGTAACGCCATTAACAATGCCATTTCTAGGATCTTTATCGTCATCTACCAGTAGTGTAGTAACGCCATTAACATTGCCATTTCTAGGATCTTTTTCGTCATCTACCAGTAGTTTAGTAACGCCATTAACAATGCCATTTCTAGGATCTTTATCGTCATCTACCAGTAGTGTAGTAACGCCATTAACAATGCCATTTCTAGGATCTTTATCGTCATCTACCAGTAGTGTAGTAACGCCATTAACAATGCCATTTCTAGGATCTTTATCTTCATCTACCAGTAGTGTAGTAACGCCATTAACAATGCCATTTCTAGGATCTTTATCGTATTCTACCAGTAGTGTAGTAACGCCATTAACAATGCCATTTCTAGGATCTTTATCTCCATCTACCAGTAGTGTAGTAACGCCATTAACAATGCCATTTCTAGGATCTTTATCTCCATCTACCAGTAGTGTAGTAACGCCATTAACAATGCCATTTCTAGGATCTTTATCGTCATCTACCAGTAGTGTAGTAACGCCATTAACAATGCCATTTCTAGGATCTTTATCTCCATCTACCAGTAGTGTAGTAACGCCATTAACAATGCCATTTCTAGGATCTTTATCGTCATCTACCAGTAGTGTAGTAACGCCATTAACAATGCCATTTCTAGGATCTTTATCTCCATCTACCAGTAGTGTAGTAACGCCATTAACAATGCCATTTCTAGGATCTTTATCTTCATCTACCAGTAGTGTAGTAACGCCATTAACAATGCCATTTCTAGGATCTTTATCTCCATCTACCAGTAGTGTAGTAACGCCATTAACAATGCCATCTCTAGGATCTTTATCTCCATCTACCAGTAGTGTAGTAACGCCATTAACAATGCCATCTCTAGGATCTTTATCTTCATCTACCAGTAGTGTAGTAACGCCATTAACAATGCCATTTCTAGGATCTTTATCTCCATCTACCAGTAGTGTAGAACGCCATTAACAATGCCATTTCTAGGATCTTTATCTTCATCTACCAGTAGTGTAGTAACGCCATTAACAATGCCATTTCTAGGATCTTTATCGTCATCTACCAGTAGTGTAGTAACGCCATTAACAATGCCATTTCTAGGATCTTTATCTCCATCTACCAGTAGTGTAGTAACGCCATTAACAATGCCATTTCTAGGATCTTTATCGTCATCTACCAGTAGTGTAGTAACGCCATTAACAATGCCATTTCTAGGATCTTTATCTCCATCTACCAGTAGTGTAGTAACGCCATTAACAATGCCATTTCTAGGATCTTTATCGTCATCTACCAGTAGTGTAGTAACGCCATTAACAATGCCATTTCTAGGATCTTTATCTCCATCTACCAGTAGTGTAGTAACGCCATTAACAATGCCATTTCTAGGATCTTTATCGTCATCTACCAGTAGTGTAGTAACGCCATTAACAATGCCATTTCTAGGATCTTTATCGTCATCTACCAGTAGTGTAGTAACGCCATTAACAATGCCATTTCTAGGATCTTTATCTCCATCTACCAGTAGTGTAGTAACGCCATTAACAATGCCATTTCTAGGATCTTTATCGTCATCTACCAGTAGTGTAGTAACGCCATTAACAATGCCATTTCTAGGATCTTTATCTCCATCTACCAGTAGTGTAGTAACGCCATTAACAATGCCATTTCTAGGATCTTTATCGTCATCTACCAGTAGTGTAGTAACGCCATTAACAATGCCATTTCTAGGATCTTTATCTCCATCTACCAGTAGTGTAGTAACGCCATTAACAATGCCATTTCTAGGATCTTTATCGTCATCTACCAGTAGTGTAGTAACGCCATTAACTATGCCATTTCTAGGATCTTTATCGTCATCTACCAGTAGTGTAGTAACGCCATTAACAATGCCATTTCTAGGATCTTTATCTCCATCTACCAGTAGTGTAGTAACGCCATTAACAATGCCATTTCTAGGATCTTTATCGTCATCTACCAGTAGTGTAGTAACGCCATTAACAATGCCATTTCTAGGATCTTTATCTTCATCTACCAGTAGTGTAGTAACGCCATTAACAATGCCATTTCTAGGATCTTTATCGTCATCTACCAGTAGTGTAGTAACGCCATTAACAATTGGACATTATAATGACTATGTTGATTTGTAGTCACGTGATCAGAATGAATTATTAGTTAAACATCGTTATTAATATTACGCAGTTTTTCCAAATTATATTTAAAACTTTTAATAAGATTATTATTTTACAAAACATTTTGTAAAATTTCAATCAAATCTCTATCTAAATTAGGAACAGTATTTGAGCGAAGTGATAATTGTCTTAGGTCTAGCATCCGACGTGTTCGAAAAAAAATGAGATTTTGAAATTTAAAAAATGAAATATTTTATAACAATATTCCTAAACTCTTAATATTTCCTGTACACTCAATGACATACAAGTGTAAGAACGTGTATGGAATAACAAATACAAATGAACACAAAAACAAATGCATAATCGTTCAGCAAATCTTAGATACTTGAGATTTTTTTTCAAAATCAGTAAGTTTTGTAATCGCAACGGAAAAACCAGTTGCTATCTATCGCCCACTGCGCGAAGCTATGCTTGTGTCAATATTTAAATGAAATCAATGGGCATCGTAGATTATAAAATATTATATTTGTTATCATATAAATTAAAAAAAATTCTATTCAATAGTATTTTAAATTAACAATGTATGAACAAATTAAGTAATACAGTATATTAGTTTATGACTATTCGAACTTTAATAAAGTTGGGATAGTCATAAACTAATGTTAAAGTGATTAATTAGGATTCACCGAACTTAATGGAACAAAATCCAAGAGTTGAAGTAGTTTAATTTACAGCTGTTGCAAACTAACCTAACAAAAAATATATAAAACAGTTGTATGAAATAATATCCATTTATTTTAAAAATCAGCTGTATGACAGCGAGATTATTGCCATCTATTGATTGTTATTTGAATCTATATGAATCATTTTTACTTTGAAATTCCAGTAACCGAATACTCAGAAAAGTAGTTGCATAGAATAGAAGATTATAAACAATATTTATACAATAAATACTAACAGGGATTAAAACCTAAAAGTAATAGTTCATCTCAGGTGCCTCAACTATTTTTATACAAAATTTCATCACAAAAAAACTTTCAGAATTATATTAATAACCTGATTGGTGGCCTAAGATGTTCAGAACAGTGGTCAGAGATCATAAAAAACTTTTGCATTAAATAGGCTTAAAAAGAAGCAAACGCATGATCTATAATTAGGGTTTATTTCGCGCTTCTAAACAGTCGTACTTAAAACGCTCCTAACATTTTGATTCCTTTATCACCGAAAGAAGAAACGGCGCGGTTAGTCCTATAATTAGAGCAAAGGAAGTTATGTAAATGCGTAAGCCAAGATTTATTTCTAAGGGCAAAGGGGGTTATCTTGGCATGAATTACAGTGCACTTATGTGTATTACTACATCTCACTTGACTTGGAAATATCTTTCAAGGCTTTGGCACTATGCAGAGATAATGTTAAGCATACAGAATACAGCTGTAAATTTTAAAGGATTAT
>JBAIZL010000012.1:1795000-1807500 GCA_036971475.1 Prosapia bicincta | reverse complement strand
ATGGTTATATTAATGGAATAATAGGAGCCATTATTATTATAAACGCATAGATCGACTCATTTGTGTGTAGAGCTTCTCCTCCCAGACCTTGGAGCTTTACATCTATGTCTTATAATCTTTGTTGTTCCCAATACTACTGATAGCGTTTATAGTTGACACCTAAATTGGGCTCTTTGAGTTTAAATACCATAAATTTTAAATATCAATGAATCTGTTTTTTCCCTAAAGATACAAAAAGAACCTGATAACTTTTAAAATATAAATTATATCCGAATTTGTGAGAAATATTTGGGAAAAGAAATGTGTTTCTTACATTTTAACCCTTGCACGTTCCATCAGGTATTTTTAACTTAGTTAACCAGAAGCACATGGTGTGCGCTATTACACCGAGAACATATATTCCCATTCAAGGGAAAAATTTAACGCAGGTATTAATTTTCCTCTGGGATTGTTTTTTTTGTAACCAATAGCAAATAGTTTCAGCCGCAACTCTCAATAAAGTCTTTGAAATAAGTTTCACCTATGGCTCACCATTTTCAACTTTTCTTCTCTCTCCGGAATTCAATCTACTGTTTTGGTTCATTTCTTATGTTCGATCATCTTGTTCTATGTTACGTCTTACCTTTAAGTTTTCTCGTCTCTTTTCCATGTCATTTTATTCTTAAAGTTGTCACTAACTTTAATTATTTATTCTTCATCAACCAAGGCATTGTTAGTAGAGGTAAACCTTATTTTTGCTCCTTGAACCTCCAATACTCTCTCAACGAAATGTATATTTTCGTCTGTAAGGAAGATTGTATTATTGAAGGCCTTACTTAAATTAGCCTACTTGAGTAAAATCTGTCCTTTACAGTTCCTTCTTCACTGTCCATGCAAGAGTCCTTTTGTGCTGTCCATGTAAGAGCCCTTCTTACTTTACTTTATCCATTGCCTGCCCTTGCCAAAGAAGCCATTCGGCGTCGAGCCTCCCAGTAGAGACGAGACAACTGTGGAGTTATGTTCGCCAGTTTGGGGCACTTTGGCAGATGGTCGCCATTCATTCTTTCTCCTAGACATAGGGAACAGATGTCAGTGTCCACCAGACCAAGACGGTGAAGACGTGCCTGGAGGTAATCATGTCCAGTACAAGTACGAAACTGTGCGACGGCAGCCGCTCTGCTTAGGTTTCGGGGGAGAGGCCCATCCAACAGTAACGTTTGCCACTTCTTTCCTCTACTTGCATCCAGGTGAACTGATTTACAGTGCTGTCTGCAGTTTCTATATGGCTTTTAGCAGATGTTAAGCTGACAAGGGAAATAGGCTGTTGCATGTTTGCTCCGTCCTTCGAAAATTTGTCGGCTTTCTCATTACCAGGGATTCCCACAAGACTTGGGATTCACTGGAGGTGGACAATCAATCCGTCTTTTATGAGTTTTGCGCCTTCCTTCTAGTGTTAAACTGCAGTCAGTAAGAGTGCTAATGGCTAACGCGATAATTGCAGCTTGTGAGTCGATGAAAATAGAAACTCTTCTGCAATTCAGTTGTTCTTTCTCTGTAGCTAGCCGCAGCTCTTTAATTTAACGGCTGTTATTACTGCAGCTATCTCACCATCGTAGTTGCTTGAGTATATCCCAACTGCTTGACTTTTTTGAAAAAGGTGTGAGTAAACGCCTGCCCCGGTTCCAGTGTTCAAAATCATAGAACCATGAGTAAAATCTGTCCTTTACAGTTTCTTCTCCACTGTCCATGTAAAAGCCCTTCTTCACTGTCCATGCAAGAGCCCTTTCGTGCTGTCCATGTAAGAGCCCTTCTTCTCTGAACCATGCAAGAGCCCTTCTGTGATGTCCATGTAGGAGCCCTTCTGTGCTAACCATGTAAGAGCCCTTCTTCACTGTCCATACAAGAAGCCCTTCAGTACTGTCCATGTAAGAGCCCTTCTTCATGGTCCATGCAAAAGCCATTCTGTGCTGTCCATGTAGGAGGTCTTCTTCACTTACCATATAAGAGCCCTTCTGTGCTGTCCATTGTAAGAGCCCTACTTCAAGAACCATGCAAGAGCCCTTCTGTGCTGTCCATGTAAAAGCCCTTCTGTGATATCCAAGTAAGAGCCCTTCTGTGCTATCCATGTAAGAGCCCTTCTGTGCTTTCCATGTAAGAACCATTCTTCACTGTTCATGCAGGGCCCTTCTGTTCTGTCCATGTAAGAGCCTGTCTGTGCTGTCCATCTAAAAGCCCTTCTTCACTGTCCATGCAAGATCCCTTCTGTGCTGTCCATGTAATAGCCCTTCTGTGCTGTTCATGAAAGAGCCCTTCTATGTCGTACATGTAAGAGCCCTTCTGTGCTATCTATGTAAGTGCTATTCTGTGCTGTCCATGTAAGAGCCTTTCTTCACTGTTCATGCAGAGCCCTTCTGTTCTGTCTATGTAAGAGCCCTTCTGTGCTGTAAATGTAAAAGCCCTTCTTCACTATCCATGCAAGATCTCTTCTGTGCTGTCCATGTAAGAGCCCTTCTTCACTGTCTACGCAAGATCCCTTCTGTGCTGTCCATGTAAGAGCCGAACTGTGCTGTCCATGTTAGAGCTCTTTTTCAATGTCCATGCTACAGCCCTTCTGTGCTGTCCATGTAAGAGTTATTCTGTGCTGTCCATGTAAAAGCCTTTCTTCACTGTCCATGCAGGAGCTCTTCTGTGCTGTGCATGTAAGAGCCCTTCTTCACTGTCCACGCAAGAGCCCTTCTGTGCTCTCCATGTAATAGCCCTTCTCTGCTGTCCATGTAAGAGCCCTTTTTCATTGTCCATGTAACGGCCCTTCTTCACTGTCCATGCAAGAGCCCTTCTATGCCGTACATGTAAGAGCCCTTCTGTGCTATCCATGTAAGAACCCTTCTGTGCTGTCCATGTAAGAGTTTTTTTTCACTGTCCATCCTAGAGCCCTTCTGTGCTGTCCATGTAAGAGCCTTTCTTCACTGTTCATGCAGGGCCCTTCTGTTCTGTCTATGTAAGAGTCCTTCTGTGAGGTCCATGTAAAAGCCCTTCTGTGCTGTCCATGAAAAAGCCCTTCTTCACTGTCCACGCAAGAGCCCTTCTGTGCTGTCCATGTAAAAGCCCTTCTGTGCTGTCCATGTAAAAGCCCTTCTGTGCTGTCCATGTGAAAGCCCTTCTGTGCTGACCATGTAAGAGCCCTTCTGCGCTGTCCATGTAAGAGTCCTTCTATGCTGTCCATGCAAGAGCCCTTCTATGCTGTCCATGCAAAAGCCCTTTTGCGCTGTCCATGTAAGAACCCTTCTTTGCTGTCCATGTAAGAGCCGAACTGTGCTGTCCATGTTAGAGCTCTTTTTCAATGTCCATGCTACAGCCCTTCTGTGCTGTCCATGTAAGAGTTCTTCTGTGCTGTCCATGTAAAAGCCTTTCTTCACTGTCCATGCAGGAGCTCTTCTGTGCTGTGCATGTAAGAGCCCTTCTTCACTGTCCACGCAAGAGCCCTTCTGTGCTCTCCATGTAATAGCCCTTCTCTGCTGTCCATGTAAGAGCCCTTTTTCATTGTCCATGTAACGGCCCTTCTTCACTGTCCATGCAAGAGCCCTTCTATGCCGTACATGTAAGAGCCCTTCTGTGCTATCCATGTAAGAGCCCTTCTGTGCTGTCCATGTAAGAGTTTTTTTTCACTGTCCATCCTAGAGCCCTTCTGTGCTGTCCATGTAAGAGCCTTTCTTCACTGTTCATGCAGGGCCCTTCTGTTCTGTCTATGTAAGAGCCCTTCTGTGCGGTCCATGTAAAAGCCCTTCTGTGCTGTCCATGAAAAAGCCCTTCTTCACTGTCCACGCAAGAGCCCTTCTGTGCTGTCCATGTAAAAGCCCTTCTGTGCTGTCCATGTAAAACCCCTTCTGTGCTGTCCATGTGAAAGCCCTTCTGTGCTGACCATGTAAGAGCCCTTCTGCGCTGTCCATGTAAGAGTCCTTCTATGCTGTCCATGCAAGAGCCCTTCTATGCTGTCCATGCAAAAGCCCTTTTGCGCTGTCCATGTAAGAACCCTTCTTTGCTGTCCATGTAAGAGCCCTTCTGTACTGTTCATGTAAAAGCCTTTCTTCCCTGTCCATGCAAGAGCCCTTCTGTGCTGTCCATGTAAGAGCCCTTATATGCTGTCCATGTAAGAGCCCTTCTTCACTGTCCAAGGAAGAGCCTCTTTGCTTTACATGTAAGGGCCCTTCTGTGCTATCCATGCAAGAGCCCTTCTGTGCTGTCCATGTAAGAGCCTTTTTTCACTGTCCATGGAAGAACCCATCTGTGCTGTCCAGATAAGAGCCCTCCTGTGCTGTCCATGTAAATGCCCTTCTTCACTGTCCATGCAAGATCCCTTCTGTGTTGTCCATGTAAGAGCCCTTCTATGCTGTCCATGTAAGAGCTCTTTTTCACTGTCCATGCAAGAGCCCTTCTGTGCTCTCCATGTAAGAGTCCTTCTGTGCTGTCCATGTAAGAGCCCTTCTGTGCTGTCCATGTAAAAGCCCTTCTTCACTGTCCATGCACGAACCCTTCTGTGCTGTCCATGTAAGAGCCTCTCTGTGCTGTTCATGTAAGAGCCCTTCTGTGCTGTCCATGTAAAAGCCATTCTTCACAGTCCATGCAAGAGCCCTCCTTTGCTGTCTATGTAAGAGCTCTTTTTCACTTTCCATGCTAGAGCCCTTCTGTGCTGTCCATGTAAGATCCCCTCTTCACGGTACATGCACGAGCCCTTCTGTGCTGTCCATGTAAAAGCCCTTCTTCACTGTCCATGCAAGAGCCCTTCTGTGCTATCCATGTAAGAGGCCTTCTTCACTGTCCATGCAGGAGCCCTTCTTCACTGTCCATGTAACGGCCCTTCTTCACTCTCCATACAGAGCTTTTCTATGCCGTAGATGTAAGAGCCCTTCTGTGATATCCATGTAAGAGCCCTTCTGTGCTGTCCATGTAAGACCCCTTCTTCACTGTTCATGCAAGAGCCCTCCTGTGCTGTCCATGTAAGAGCCCTTCTGTGCTATCCATGTAAGAGACCTTCTGTGCTTTCCATGTAAGAACCATTCATCACTGTTCATGCAGGGCCTTTCTGTTCTGTTCATGTAAGAGCCTTTCTATGCTGTCTATCTAAAAGCCCTTCTTCACTGTCCATGTAAAAGCCATTCTTCACTGTCCATGCAAGAGTCCTCCTTTGCTGTCCATGTAAGAGCCCTTCTGTGTTGTCCATGTAAGAGCCTTTCTTCACTGTTCATGCAAGAGCCCTTCTGTGCTGTCCATGTAAGAGCCCTTCTGTGCTATCCACGTAAGAGACCTTCTGTGCTTTCGATGTAAGGACCATTCATCACTGTTCAAGCAGGGCCTTTCTGTTCTGTTCATGTAAGAGCCTTTCTATGCTGTCTATCTAAAAGCCCTTCTTCACTGTCCATGCAAGATCCCTTCTGTGCTGTCCATGTAAGAGCTCTTTTTCAATGTCCATGCTACAGCCATTCTGTGCTGTCCATGTAAGAGTTATTTTTCACTGTCTATGCTAGAGCCCTTCTGTGCTGTCCCTGTAAGAGCCCTTCATCACTATCCATGCAAGAGCCCTTCCGTGCTGTCCAGGTAACGGCCCTTCTTCACTGTCCATGCAAGAGCCCCTCTGTGCTGTACATGTAAGAACCCTTCTGTGCTATCCATCTGAGGGCCCTTCTATGCTGTCCATGTAAGAGCTCTTCTTCACTGTCCATGGAAGAGCCATTCTTCACTGTCCATGCAAAAACCCTTCTTTGCTGTCCATGTAAGAGCCCTTATTCACTGTCCATGCAGAGCCCTTCTGTTCTGTTCATGTAAGAGCCCTTTTTTGTTGTGCATGTAAGAGCTCTTTTTCAATGTCCATGCTACAGCCCTTCTGTGCTGTCCATGTAAAAGCCATTCTTCACTGTCCATGCAAAAGCCCTTCTTTGATGTCCATGTAAGAGCCCTTCTGTACTGTCTATGCAAGAGAGGTTTACACACATCATCGTAAATATGAAGCTATCTTTGCTTTATTGAGCTTCATTTTGTATCGACATTAAACAAAACAAGTTAAATCATTTAATAAAATTTAAACTTCTCAGTTATTAATATGCCATTACACGTAGTGGCACCGATAAATCCATATCTTGTACAGAAACATCGAAACTTCATAGTCTAAAAAATTGTACAAATTTTAATTTTGTTTCTATATTAACAAATTTTAAGTAATTTGAAAAAAAACAAATATTAGAATTTTTTATTTTAGTACATTAATACGTAAACATATTATAATGTTTTCAAATATATATATTTTATCAAAACGTTTTCAAATACACCCTATTACGATTTTATTCAAATATTGTTGTGGTCTGGCTGATGCCTCACTCATAAGCTGTTCATTTGGTCGGGAACTGTTAGTGTGGGATAAAACAAGTAGCTTAAATAATAATATATTATTAATATAGCTAAAAGACATCATATTATTATAATAGTACCTGACGTAGATAACACTAATTAGCGGTCGAATGTGTGCACCCACTCCTAGATTCATTGCTAAGGACCATCAACCTTGTTAGAATTAAAAAAAGGAAAACATAACCACCAGATGAGTGTGGTGTGTTATGGGATAGCGCGCTATCGCCGACCACAGCCCGACCAGGGAAAGACGTCAGACCATACCAGACGAGTGACTTTAACTGCGTTAGATTTGCCATATTAACATGTGTTTGTGCTGGTGTGTGCCTGTACATGTCCATCAGCCAGCTACCCCATCAGCTGTACATGTCATGTAATCCATCAGTCAGCTACCCCATCAGCTGTACATGTCATGTAATCCATCAGTCAGCTACCCCATCAGCTGTACATGTCCTGTAATCCATCAGCCAGCTACCCCATCAGCTGTACATGTCATGTAATCCATCAGCCAGCTACCCCATCAGCTGCACATGTCATGTAATCCATCAGTCAGCTACCCCATCAGCTGTACATGTCATGTAATCCATCAGTCAGCTACCCCATCAGCTGTACATGTCATGTAATCCATCAGCCAGCTACCCCCATCAGCTGTACATGTCATGTAATCCATCAGTCAGCTACCCCATCAGCTGTACATGTCCTGTAATCCATCAGCCAGCTACCCCATCAGCTGTACATGTCATGTAATCCATCAGCCAGCTACCCCATCAGCTGCACATGTCATGTAATCCATCAGTCAGCTACCCCATCAGCTGTACATGTCATGTAATCCATCAGTCAGCTACCCCATCAGCTGTACATGTCATGTAATCCATCAGCCAGCTACCCCCATCAGCTGTACATGTCCTGTAATCCATCAGTCAGCTACCCCATCAGCTGTACATGTCCTGTAATCCATCAGTCAGCTACCCCATCAGCTGTACATGTCCTGTAATCCACCAGCCAGCTACCCCATCATCTGTACATGTCCTGTAATCCACCAGCCAGCTACCCCATCAGCTGTACATGTCATGTAATCCACCAGCCAGCTACCCCATCAGCTGTACATGTCCTGTAATCCACCAGCCAGCTACCCCATCAGCTGTACATGTCCTGTAATCCACCAGCCAGCTACCCCATCAGCTGTACATGTCCTGTAATCCACCAGCCAGCTACCCCATCAGCTGTACATGTCCTGTAATCCATCAGTCAGCTACCCCATCAGCTGTACATGTCCTGTAATCCATCAGTCAGCTACCCCATCAGCTGTACATGTCCTGTAATCCATCAGTCAGCTACCCCATCAGCTGTACATGTCCTGTAATCCATCAGTTAGCTACCCCATCAGCTGTACATGTCCTGTAATCCACCAGCCAGCTACCCCATCAGCTGTACATGTCCTGTAATCCACCAGCCAGCTACCCCATCAGCTGTACATGTCCTGTAATCCATCAGCCAGCTACCCCATCAGCTGTACATGTCCTGTAATCCATCAGCCAGCTACCCCATCAGCTGTACATGTCCTGTAATCCATCAGCCAGCTACCCCATCAGCTGTACATGTCCTGTAATCCATCAGCCAGCTACCCCATCAGCTGTACATGTCCTGTAATCCACCAGCCAGCTACCCCCATCAGCTGTACATGTCATGTAATCCATCAGTCAGCTACCCCATCAGCTGTACATGTCCTGTAATCCATCAGCCAGCTACCCCATCAGCTGTACATGTCATGTAATCCATCAGCCAGCTACCCCATCAGCTGCACATGTCATGTAATCCATCAGTCAGCTACCCCATCAGCTGTACATGTCATGTAATCCATCAGTCAGCTACCCCATCAGCTGTACATGTCATGTAATCCATCAGCCAGCTACCCCCATCAGCTGTACATGTCCTGTAATCCATCAGTCAGCTACCCCATCAGCTGTACATGTCCTGTAATCCATCAGTCAGCTACCCCATCAGCTGTACATGTCCTGTAATCCACCAGCCAGCTACCCCATCATCTGTACATGTCCTGTAATCCACCAGCCAGCTACCCCATCAGCTGTACATGTCATGTAATCCACCAGCCAGCTACCCCATCAGCTGTACATGTCCTGTAATCCACCAGCCAGCTACCCCATCAGCTGTACATGTCCTGTAATCCACCAGCCAGCTACCCCATCAGCTGTACATGTCCTGTAATCCACCAGCCAGCTACCCCATCAGCTGTACATGTCCTGTAATCCATCAGTCAGCTACCCCATCAGCTGTACATGTCCTGTAATCCATCAGTCAGCTACCCCATCAGCTGTACATGTCCTGTAATCCATCAGTCAGCTACCCCATCAGCTGTACATGTCCTGTAATCCATCAGTTAGCTACCCCATCAGCTGTACATGTCCTGTAATCCACCAGCCAGCTACCCCATCAGCTGTACATGTCCTGTAATCCACCAGCCAGCTACCCCATCAGCTGTACATGTCCTGTAATCCATCAGCCAGCTACCCCATCAGCTGTACATGTCCTGTAATCCACCAGCCAGCTACCCCATCAGCTGTACATGTCCTGTAATCCATCAGTCAGCTACCCCATCAGCTGTACATGTCCTGTAATCCATCAGTCAGCTACCCCATCAGCTGTACATGTCCTGTAATCCATCAGTCAGCTACCCCATCAGCTGTACATGTCCTGTAATCCATCAGTTAGCTACCCCATCAGCTGTACATGTCCTGTAATCCACCAGCCAGCTACCCCATCAGCTGTACATGTCCTGTAATCCACCAGCCAGCTACCCCATCAGCTGTACATGTCCTGTAATCCATCAGCCAGCTACCCCATCAGCTGTACATGTCCTGTAATCCACCAGTCAGCTACCCCATCAGCTGTACATGTCCTGTAATCCATCAGTTAGCTACCCCATCAGCTGTACATGTCCTGTAATCCACCAGCCAGCTACCCCATCAGCTGTACATGTCCTGTAATCCACCAGCCAGCTACCCCATCAGCTGTACATGTCCTGTAATCCATCAGCCAGCTACCCCATCAGCTGTACATGTCCTGTAATCCACCAGCCAGCTACCCCATCAGCTGTACATGTCCTGTAATCCATCAGCCAGCTACCCCATCAGCTGTACATGTCCTGTAATCCACCAGCCAGCTACCCCATCAGCTGCACATGTCATGTAATCCATCAGTCAGCTACCCCATCAGCTGTACATGTCCTGTAATCCATCAGTTAGCTACCCCATCAGCTGTACATGTCCTGTAATCCACCAGCCAGCTACCCCATCAGCTGTACATGTCCTGTAATCCATCAGCCAGCTACCCCATCAGCTGGACATGTCCTGTAATCCACCAGCCAGCTACCCCATCAGCTGGACATGTCCTGTAATCCACCAGCCAGCTACCCCATCAGCTGCACATGTCCTGTAATCCACCAGCCAGCTACCCCATCAGCTGTACATGTCCTGTAATCCACCAGCCAGCTACCCCATCAGCTGTACATGTCCTGTAATCCACCAGCCAGCTACCCCATCAGCTGTACATGTCCTGTAATCCATCAGCCAGCTACCCCATCAGCTGTACATGTCATGTAATCCATCAGTCAGCTACCCCATCAGCTGTACATGTCCTGTAATCCACCAGCCAGCTACCCCATCAGCTGTACATGTCCTGTAATCCATCAGCCAGCTACCCCTTCTAATAATAACGTGGTCAGAAAGAGTAGGGCAAAAGTTTGATAGCTCCAGAAAGCTTAACTTAAAGTGAGTTTTGAAATACCTGGTGGAGAACGGTATTGTTGTCAAATCAAACAACAATTAAAATAATATTTTATTGTTAAATTTGCTACGATTTAAAAATATTTTTAACATTTTATTTTATAATTTACTTTTATTTAGGGTAAAATAATTGTTACTTGTAACTTATTACATTTTTTAATGACTTAAACAATACTTTATGACTCCGAACTTTAAATTTAGTAAATTTGTTAAAACTTACTGAGACAGAACGTTTTAAATCGCTATGTGCCGTTCTTCATCAGTGTCTTCTGATTGGAGATGTCGGATCAAGCGGTGACGGTTTTTAAGGTAGGTTTTCGATAGTATCGAAGAGTATGTGTGATTTGTATTGTGTTTGTTCGTTTAATTTGTTTGTACTTTGTGTTTTTGTGTGTCTGTAAATTTCACATTGTTCTAGTGTGTTGAGATGTGGTCCTTTTTTGTTGATGTATAGGATTTCTAGGTTATGGTAAATGTCTGTGTAATTGTGTCCTGTTTCTTACCTTTTCTTTCCTCGACCTAACCATAACTAAAAGTCACACACAAATACACAGCTTCAACATTTACAGGAAACCCATCACGACAGACACACTTATCCACAACACCTCAAACCACCCTATCCAACACAAACACGCTGCCTTCACATTCATGCACCATAGACTTAAAGAAGTTCCAATGACCACAGAAAACATTAACAAAGAACTAGACACCATTAAATATTTAGCATACATAAATGGATACAACACCACAAAAATAGCCATTATAGACAAACTATGGCACAATAAAATAAACACACACACACACACACAGATAGGGAAAACAAATACATCACAATACCACACATAAACAAAACATCAAATAAAATAGTCCGCAAACCTACCTTTAAAACCGTCACTGCTTGACGCGACATCTCCAAGCAGAAAACACTGATGAAGATCGGCACATAGCGATCGAAAACGTTCTGTCTCAGTAAGTTTCAACAAATTTACTAAATTTAAAGTTTGGATAGTCATAAACTATTGTTTAAGTGATTAATAAGATTCACCGAACGTAATGGACTGCAAAATTCAAGAACTATTACTTTCATAGATAATTGTCCAATTTGTATCTCTCATTAGCAATTGTGTTTGAAAATATGTACACTAAAGATTATTTTGAACAAATTACGTGTTTTACTGTCAAACAAAATTTTACCCTATTTTGTTTCTCGTTTAAAATATAAGCACTACAGGCTTGAGCGAAGAAGAAATGGATTTGTTTCAAATGAATTCTTAAAATTCCCTACAAATTGACATGCGAGCCCATGCTAGAGGACATGAATTACAATGATTTAAGCCCAACGAATTCCAAATAACTTCATAGTGTTTATTTATCACTTAGAACTGTTGTGTGTTTGTGTGTGTGCTTGTTTAAGAGAGAGTGGGAGAGAATACTGTAAAACAACTGTTTAGTTCCACGTACGTTTATTGTACGTGCTTTATGTCAATCAAGCTAGCTTAGCATTACCACGAATTTCAAACTAAAATCACGGCCAGTAATACAATACAAGTTCTGCTTAATTCAAGTTAATTTTACAAACGTTTATTCCTATGAAGTATATTTATAAGTGTAATCGAACTCGATTCTGTTTATGGCATATAAAAATAATGTTTAAAAATAATATATTTTTTAATTTGAATCTAAACATCACAAACGTGTTTACGTTTCCGTGTAGTAATAACTTGCATTGCCTTAAATGAGGCATATTTCTTAAATCTGTAACTGTTTAGAGAAAATAATGTAATGCATGTTAGTAAATATTTGGGTACTTTGAAAAACTTTTAACTGAGTGGGATAGGAGATCTTATAGGAGCAAATTAGGAGGGAATGAGTCATGAGTAATATCTACACAAAACTCGTCAAAGTATAGCGGAAGTTAGAGCGTTACAAGAAATTAAAATCGGAAGACTTGTATGGTAAAAGTACTTGAAATAAATCACTCTACAGCAGATCGTAATGAGAATCCTTCTATCACCGGATAGCCGATAGACACCTGCTTCACTTTGGATAAGTCCGACTTCAGGGAAGCGGTTCTGACCGTGGAAAGTCATGCTTTCCCGTATTATCACAAGCAAGATATCATTATATCATTCTCTTGGTTCTACCTAATTCCACTTACCTTCATGTAATAAGATGTAACGAGTAGAATTTCCTTAATGACTTTCGACGAAGAGTAGGTCTTATAATTCAGTTAGTCTTCCTTTGGGGGTTTCATATCTCTACCTTTATTCACAGGCCTTTTCTGTAATATTTCGCACAGTATTACGTCACACACACACA
>JBAIZL010000012.1:1772500-1777500 GCA_036971475.1 Prosapia bicincta | reverse complement strand
TAGTTTAAATTACGCATTGAATCTTTTACTCATGGTCGTCCATGGTTCTACATATGAACTATTTATCTAAACTAATAAATATTTAAACAGATACAACAAAAATGTTTTTTGCTTCATTGAAGTACAAAAGACACATCCTAGAGGATGATCAAAGGATATTGTGGATTATATATATATATATATATATATATATATATATATATATACAATCTATATAAATATAAATATATATGTTTGTTAAATGTTATGCAGTACTACATCGTTAATCCGATCGAAATGAAACTGTAGCAAGTTGTTGAATACAATCTCGCAAAGGCTTCTCGTATATTTGCAGTCTATTTGGTGGCGCCAATAGTATAGAGGCCTATATATACACATATAAGTCTGTTCATCTGTTGTGCAGTACTACATCGTTTATCCGATCGACATGAAACTTTAGCAAGTTGTTGAATACAATCTCGCAAAGGCTTCTCGTATATTTGTAGTCTATTTGGTGGCGCCAATAGTATAGAGGCCTATATATACACATATAAGTCTGTTCATCTGTTGTGCAGTACTACATCGTTAATCCGATCGAAATGAAACTGTAGCAAGTTGTTGAATACAATCTCGCAAAGGCTTCTCGTATATTTGTAGTCTATTTGGTGGCGCCAATAGTATAGAGGCCTATATATACACATATAAGTCTGTTCATCTGTTGTGCAGTACTACATCGTTTATCCGATCGACATGAAACTTTAGCAAGTTGTTGAATACAATCTCGCAAAGGCTTCTCGTATATTTGCAGTCTATTTGGTGGCGCCAATAGTATAGAGGCCTATATATACACATATAAGTCTGTTCATCTGTTGTGCAGTACTACATCGTTTATCCGATCGACATGAAACTTTAGCAAGTTGTTGAATACAATCTCGCAAAGGCTTCTCGTATATTTGCAGTCTATTTGGTGGCGCCAATAGTATAGAGGCCTATATATATACATATAAGTCTGTTTATCTGTTATGCAATACCACATCGTTTATCCGATCGACATGAAACTTTAGCAAGTTGTTGAATACAATCTCGCAAAGGCTTCTCGTATATTTGCAGTCTATTTGGTGGCGCCAATAGTATAGAGGCCTATATATATACATATAAGTCTGTTTATCTGTTATGCAATACCACATCGTTTATCCGATCGACATGAAACTTTAGCAAGTTGTTGAATACAATCTCGCAAAGGCTTCTCGTATATTTGCAGTCTATTTGGTGGCGCCAATAGTATAGAGGCCTATATATATACATATAAGTCTGTTTATCTGTTATGCAATACCACATCGTTTATCCGATCGACATGAAACTTTAGCAAGTTGTTGAATACAATCTCGCAAAGGCTTCTCGTATATTTGCAGTCTATTTGGTGGCGCCAATAGTATAGAGGTCTATATATACACATATAAGTCTGTTCATCTGTTATGCAATACCACATCGTTTATCCGATCGACATGAAACTGTAGCAAGTTGTTGAATACAATCTCGCAAAGGCTTCTCGTATATTTGCAGTCTATTTGGTGGCGCCAATAGTATAGAGGTCTATATATACACATATAAGTCTGTTCATCTGTTATGCAGTACTACATCGTTAAACCGATCGAAATGAAACTTTAGCAAGTTGTTGAATACGATCTCGCAAAGGCTTCTCGTATATTTGTAGTCTATTTGGTGGCGCCAATAGTATAGAGGCCTATATATACACATATAAGTCTGTTCATCTATTGTGCAGTACTACATCGTTTATCCGATCGACATGAAACTTTAGCAAGTTGTTGAATACAATCTCGCAAAGGCTTCTCGTATATTTGTAGTCTATTTGGTGGCGCCAATAGTATAGAGGCCTATATATACACATATAAGTCTGTTCATCTATTGTGCAGTACTACATCGTTTATCCGATCGACATGAAACTTTAGCAAGTTGTTGAATACGATCTCGCAAAGGCTTCTCGTATATTTGTAGTCTATTTGGTGGCGCCAATAGTATAGAGGCCTATATATACACATATAAGTCTGTTCATCTATTGTGCAGTACTACATCGTTAAACCGATCGAAATGAAACTTTTGCAAGTTGTTGAATACGATCTCGCAAAGGCTTCTCGTATATTTGTAGTCTATTTGGTGGCGCCAATAGTATAGAGGCCTATATATACACATATAAGTCTGTTCATCTATTGTGCAGTACTACATCGTTTATCCGATCGACATGAAACTTTAGCAAGTTGTTGAATACAATCTCGCAAAGGCTTCTCGTATATTTGTAGTCTATTTGGTGGCGCCAATAGTATAGAGGCCTATATATACACATATAAGTCTGTTCATCTATTGTGCAGTACTACATCGTTTATCCGATCGACATGAAACTTTAGCAAGTTGTTGAATACAATCTCGCAAAGGCTTCTCGTATATTTGCAGTCTATTTGGTGGCGCCAATAGTATAGAGGCCTATATATATACATATAAGTCTGTTTATCTGTTATGCAATACCACACCGTTTATCCGATCGACATGAAACTTTAGCAAGTTTTTGAATACAATCTCGCAAAGGCTTCTCGTATATTTGCAGTCTATTTGGTGGCGCCAATAGTATAGAGGCCTATATATATACATATAAGTCTGTTTATCTGTTATGCAATACCACATCGTTTATCCGATCGACATGAAACTTTAGCAAGTTTTTAAGTACAATCTCGCAAATGTTGTTTGTACATTGGCACCCAATTGTTTTGGCGCCAATCGTATATGGGCTTATATCTATATGATCTTTTCATATAAAAAAACAATATATCATAAAATAGACGGTTTGATTACGAAACTTCATAAAGTAGTTTTATCTACCGTTCCTAATATTAAGCTATTGCTAGCTACCTGTATTTTTCTTTTTACATATAAAATCTGCATAAGTAGCGGTGCGGTGTTACGGTTTATCGCGTGCGTACGTATTGTATTGGATAAA
The DNA here is from genome assembly GCA_036971475.1 of Prosapia bicincta. NCBI lineage: Eukaryota > Metazoa > Arthropoda > Insecta > Hemiptera > Cercopidae > Prosapia > Prosapia bicincta. The sequence goes on along the minus strand of JBAIZL010000012.1, from coordinate 1,774,511 downwards.
AGAGAAAACATGGTTTATCCGTAGTTTTATTTGCTGAGCTATTCCCCTTGGTTCTAGTGTGATACGTATTGTAATTTGCTTTTTTTTGTCCGTGACATTAGATTTTAGTTTCCTTCACTGAAAGTATTTTTATTTCTTCTTCTATCAGATGAAGCAGAAGTAATAAAATACTCTCAAACCCAGTAGGTTTCGGTTAGTGTTGTCCCTAGAATGGATTACGTTTGATCAACAGCTAACCTATCTTCTATGTGTCAGACATTTCAAACCTTAACCTTCAGACCCCGATTAAAGTCCAAGAATACAATTTTTGCAGAGCGGCTCTCAATGAAACCTCTAGCTGGCCATCACTGATTTACAAACTCTATAAAATCACTGATAGTTCAGTTCTATAAAAACACCTATTTTGTTACATTTTAAAGTCTTTTAGCTCAATATAAACCGTTTGTAGGCACGAAACACAATTACAATATTTGATGAATACTTTTGTTTACAGATATAACATCAAGATATTTTATATTGCGGATATACTCGGAACGTAGCCAGTGCCCTTTGTATAATCAGAAGAAGTGTTAACAAATAATTATCTGTTGGCATGCTTTGGGATTGCTTACGAAACACGTCCATTTTGAATTTTAGAAACGCTGTGTAACAAAGAAGGGTAGATGAGCCCAGCGCAAAGTCTAACAGCAAGGGGAACCACGTATATCTAGTTAAGACTTGAATTAAAAAGAAAATCACGTACTTACTCGGCTTACTTTCATTTGCATTCTGGAACACTCGGGTATAAGACACACTTAGAGTTAATTAATATATTATTATAACGAGAACTCGTCTTATAAACGTGGGGATTATACTACAACAACTCTTATAACGCTCGGATGATGAATGCGTGGAGGAGCTGTTCATGTTTTATACTAGCAAACGACAGGAGAGCTATACATTAAATTTTATATAACAAATGGTAAAGAAATATCTGCCGTGGAAAAAAAATTCCAGCCCAAAAGTGTATAGAAGGAATTTGTGTTTAAATAGCGATATGTTTATATGCGGAATAAATGGTTTTGGTATTATGATAGTTAAATAAGGAATGTATGTGTTCGATAGTGAAATGTTTAAGAGAAATGCATGTTCTGATAGTGGAATGTTTATGTGAGGAATGCATGTTCTGATAGTGGAATGTCTATGTGAGGAATACATGTTTTGTAATGGAATGTTTATGTGAGGAATGCATGTTTTGATAGTTAAATGTTTATGTGAGGAACACATGTTCTGATAGTGGAATGTTAATGTGAGGAATGCATGTTGTGATAGTGGAATGTTTATGTGAGGAATGCATGTTTTGATAGTTAAATGTTTATGTGAGGAATGCATGTTCTGATTGTGGAATGTTTATGTGAGGAATGCATGTTCTGATAGTGGATTGTTAATGTGAGGAACACATGTTCTGATAGTGGAATGTTAATGTGAGGAACACATGTTCTGATAGTGGAATGTTAATGTGAGGAATGAATGTTCTGATAGTGGAATGTTTATGTGAGGAATGCATGTTCTGATAGTGGAATGTCTATGTGAGGAATACATGTTTTGTAATGGAATGTTAATGTGAGGAATGCATGTTCTGATAGTGGAATGTTTATGTGAGGAATGCATGTTCTGATAGTGGAATGTTAATGTGAGGAATGAATGTTCTGATAGTGGAATGTTTATGTGAGGAATGCATGTTCTGATAGTGAAATGTCTATGTGAGGAATGCATGTTCTGATAGTGGAATGTTTATATGAGGAATGCATGTTCTGATAGTGGAATGTTTATGTGAGAAATGCATGTTATGATAGTGGAATGTTTGTGTGAGGAATGCATGTTATGATAGTGGATTGTCTATGTGAGGAATACATGTTTTGTAATGGAATGTTAATGTGAATAATGCATGTTCTGATAGTGGATTGTTTATGTGAGGAATGCATGTTCTGATGGTGGAATGTTAATGTGAGGAATGCATGTTTTGTAATGG
>JBAIZL010000012.1:1762500-1767500 GCA_036971475.1 Prosapia bicincta | reverse complement strand
GCTAAAAAGTCTCTGCTTGGAACATAAAAAAGTAAATACAGAATTCACCAATTGTTCTGTAACCTTCCCTGGTTATTGAGGAATTATTGATTAATTGAATGGTCAATTCCCTGTTTCACAATTGATGAAATAATATGAAGAAAAATCACTCACTTTATTCTGATTAAAAATATAGTTCAATTGTAAATACATAATAAAACAAAATTAAAAACCCACAATTTATTGCTGTAAACACAAACAAATATATAACAAGTGATGAATGAGTTGAAAAAGTAAAAGCAACATTGAATATAAGTTGAAATAATTAATCATATCATAAAGAAAATTTATTTTATGTGGAATGATTTCAACGTATAAATTACATTAAGACTAGAACATGTAAGTAAGGTTGCAAGTAGTGTAATCATAAGTAATGTAACATCTAAGTAATGCATTGTACATTTTCTTATACATAACACAGGTACTAAAATGTAATTACAAATTTGCATTACTGTGCTATTGCGTATTACTGATTCATTAAATAACAAACATACTCCTTTTGTAACTAAGCTACAGAATGCATTTTTATAATCAGATATGTTTACAAGGTTGTTCTTAATACAAAATATCTTTAGCTTAGGTTGGCAGAGTGGTTTTGGTACTGGACTAAGAATAGAGACACCGGGACGACAGTGCAGACCATCTGGAAAGGAAGTACAAACCTTAAGTTCAAGAACTATTTAGTGGACAAAACTTTATAGACACAAACACGTTCGTTTTCCTTTGAGTATACTGGTGCTTTATGTAACACAAACAAATACAACATGCTAAATAGAAGCTATTAGTTATTGTTGTTAAAAAAAGCAATAAACCAATTAGAGTATATTTGGTATAGTAGATAGGTTTAGTGTAGGGGGATACAAAATCGTGGGCAGGATGTAGCAAAGGTTTAGCGTAGGGACATACAAAATCGTGGGCAGGATGTAGCAAAGGTTTAGTGTAGGGACATACAAAATCGTGGGCAGGATGTAGCAAAGGTTTAGTGTAGGGACATACAAAATCTTGGGCAGGATGTAGCAAAGGTTTAGTGTAGGGACATACAAAATCGTGGGCAGGATGTAGCAAAGGTTTAGCGTAGGGACATACAAAATCTTGGGCAGGATGTAGCAAAGGTTTAGTGTAGGGGCATACAAAATCTTGGGCAGGATGTAGCAAAGGTTTAGTGTAGGGACATACAAAATCTTGGGTAGGATGTAGCAAAGGTTTAGCGTAGGGACATACAAAATCTTGGGCAGGATGTAGCAAAGGTTTAGTGTAGGGGCATACAAAATCGTGGGCAGGATGTAGCAAAGGTTTAGTGTAGGGACATACAAAATCGTGGGCAGGATGTAGCAAAGGTTTAGTGTAGGGACATACAAAATCGTGGGCAGGATGTAGCAAAGGTTTAGTGTAGGGACATACAAAATCTTGGGTAGGATGTAGCAAAGGTTTAGTGTAGGGACATACAAAATCTTGGGTAGGATGTAGCAAAGGTTTAGTGTAGGGACATACAAAATCTTGGGTAGGATGTAGCAAAGGTTTAGTGTAGGGACATACAAAATCTTGGGTAGGATGTAGCAAAGGTTTAGTGTAGGGACATACAAAATCGTGGGCAGGATGTAGCAAAGGTTTAGTGTAGGGACATACAAAATCGTGGGCAGGATGTAGCAAAGGTTTAGTGTAGGGACATACAAAATCGTGGGCAGGATGTAGCAAAGGTTTAGTGTAGGGACATACAAAATATTGGGCAGGATGTAGCAAAGGTTTAGTGTAGGGACATACAAAATCGTGGGCAGGATGTAGTAAAGGTTTAGTGTAGGGACATACAAAATCGTGGGCAGGATGTAGCAAAGGTTTAGTGTAGGGACATACAAAATCGTAGGCAGGATGTAGCAAAGGTTTAGTGTAGGGACATACAAAATCGTGGGCAGGATGTAGCAAAGGTTTAGTGTAGGGACATACAAAATCGTGGGCAGGATGTAGCAAAGGTTTAGTGTAGGGACATACAAAATCGTGGGCAGGATGTAGCAAAGGTTTAGTGTAGGGACATACAAAATCGTGGGCAGGATGTAGCAAAGGTTTAGTGTAGGGACATACAAAATCGTAGGCAGGATGTAGCAAAGGTTTAGTGTAGGGACATACAAAATCGTGGGCAGGATGTAGCAAAGGTTTAGTGTAGGGACATACAAAATCGTGGGCAGGATGTAGTAAAGGTTTAGTGTAGGGACATACAAAATCGTGGGCAGGATGTAGGAAAGGTTTAGTGTAGGGGCATACAAAATCTTGGCCAGGATGTAGCAAAGGTTTAGTGTAGGAGCATACAAAATCTTGGGCAGGATGTAGCAAAGGTTTAGTGTAGGGGCATACAAAATCGTGGGCAGGATGTAGCAAAGGTTTAGTGTAGGGGCATACAAAATCTTGGGCAGGATGTAGCAAAGGTTTAGTGTAGGGACATACAAAATCGTGGGCAGGATGTAGCAAAGGTTTAGTGTAGGGGCATACGAAATCGTGGGCAGGATGTAGCAAAGGTTTAGTGTAGGGACATACAAAATCTTGGGCAGGATGTAGCAAAGGTTTAGTGTAGGGGCATACAAAATCGTGGGCAAGATGTAGCAAAGGTTTAGTGTAGGGACATACAAAATCGTGGGCAGGATGTAGCAAAGGTTTAGTGTAGGGGCATACAAAATCTTGGGCAGGATGTAGCAAAGGTTTAGTGTAGGGGCATACAAAATCGTGGGCAGGATGTAGCAAAGGTTTAGTGTAGGGACATACAAAATCTTGGGCAGGATGTAGCAAAGGTTTAGTGTAGGGGCATACAAAATCTTGGGCAGGATGTAGCAAAGGTTTAGTGTAGGGACATACAAAATCGTGGGCAGGATATAGGAAAGGTTTAGTGTAGGGGCATACAAAATCTTGGGCATGATGTTGCAAAGGTTTAGTGTAGGGGCATACAAAATCGTCGGCAGGATGTAGGAAAGGTTTAGTGTAGGGGCATACAAAATCTTGGGCAGGATGTAGCAAAGGTTTAGTGTAGGGGCATACAAAATCGTGGGCAGGATGTAGCAAAGGTTTAGTGTAGGGACATACAAAATCTTGGGCAGGATGTAGCAAAGGTTTAGTGTAGGGACATACAAAATCTTGGGCAGGATGTAGCATAGGTTTAGTGTAGGGACATACAAAATCGTGGGCAGGATGTAGCAAAGGTTTAGTGTAGGGACATACAAAATCGTGGGCAGGATGTAGCACAGGTTTAGTGTAGGGACATACAAAATCGTGGGCAGGATGTAGTAAAGGTTTAGTGTAGGGACATACAAAATCGTGGGCAGGATGTAGGAAAGGTTTAGTGTAGGGGCATACAAAATCTTGGGCAGGATGTAGCAAAGGTTTAGTGTAGGGGCATACAAAATCTTGGGCAGGATGTAGCAAAGGTTTAGTGTAGGGGCATACAAAATCTTGGGCAGGATGTAGCAAAGGTTTAGTGTAGGGGCATACGAAATCGTGGGCAGGATGTAGCAAAGGTTTAGTGTAGGGACATACAAAATCGTGGGCAGGATGTAGCAAAGGTTTAGTGTAGGGGCATACAAAATCTTGGGCAGGATGTAGCAAAGGTTTAGTGTAGGGGCATACAAAATCGTGGGCAGGATGTAGCAAAGGTTTAGTGTAGGGGCATACAAAATCTTGGGCAGGATGTAGCGAAGGTTTAGTGTAGGGACATACAAAATCGTGGGCAGGATGTAGCAAAGGTTTAGTGTAGGGGCATACAAAATCTTGGGCAGGATGTAGCAAAGGTTTAGTGTAGGGGCATACAAAATCTTGGGCAGGATGTAGCAAAGGTTTAGTGTAGGGGCATACAAAATCGTGGGCAGGATGTAGCAAAGGTTTAGTGTAGGGACATACAAAATCTTGGGCAGGATGTAGCAAAGGTTTAGTGTAGGGGCATACAAAATCTTGGGCAGGATGTAGCAAGGGTTTAGTGTAGGGACATACAAAATCTTGGGCAGGATGTAGCAAAGGTTTAGTGTAGGGACATACAAAATCGTGGGCAGGATGTAGGAAAGGTTTAGTGTAGGGACATACAAAATCTTGGGCAGGATGTAGCAAAGGTTTAGTGTAGGGACATACAAAATCTTGGGCAGGATGTAGCAAAGGTTTAGTGTAGGGACATACAAAATCTTGGGTAGGATGTAGCAAAGGTTTAGTGTAGGGACATACAAAATCTTGGGCAGGATGTAGCAAAGGTTTACTGTAGGGACATACAAAATCTTGGGCAGGATGTAGCAAAGGTTTAGTGTAGGGACATACAAAATCTTTGGCAGGATGTAGATAGGTTTAGTGTAGGGACATACAATATCTTGGGTAGGATGTAGCAAAGGTTTAGTGTAGGGACATACAAAATCTTGGGCAGGATGTAGCAAAGGTTTAGTGTAGGGACATACAAAATCTTAGGCAGGATGTAGCAAAGGTTTAGTGTAGGGGCATACAAAATCGTGGGCAGGATGTAGCAAAGGTTTAGTGTAGGGACATACAAAATCTTGGGCAGGATGTAGCAAAGGTTTAGTGTAGGGGCATACAAAATCGTGGGCAGGATGTAGCAAAGGTTTAGTGTAGGGACATACAAAATCTTGGGCAGGATGTAGCAAAGGTTTAGTGTAGGGACATACAAAATCTTGGGCAGGATGTAGCAAAGGTTTAGTGTAGGGACATACAAAATTGTGGGCAGGATGTAGGAAAGGTTTAGTGTAGGGACATACAAAATCTTGGGCAGGATGTAGCAAAGGTTTAGTGTAGGGACATACAAAATCGTGGGCAGGATGTAGCAAAGGTTTAGAGTACATGTATGCAGGGTCGTGTACCTGAGTTACATCTAACCTTTATCTGAATCAATTAAAAAAAATACGTAGTGTAGTAATAATATATTTATGAAACGGGTGAACTTATTGAAGTAGTACATAATTTCAATACAATAAAAATATTTTATCAAT
>JBAIZL010000012.1:1735000-1755000 GCA_036971475.1 Prosapia bicincta | reverse complement strand
ACACTAATAGTTGGTATTTTAGTGCTGGTAGAGGAACTGGGAGAAAGCCCACACAAATTGGCAAACAAATGAAGCGGCCTCAATGCGTAACCCACATCCGGATACATTTTGATGATGTACAACCACTGAAAGTGTTTCACTTCGACCGTGGCGTGTAAAAACTATTTATCGGTCGATACTATGTATTATTGTAATGACATATTTGTGTCAATCGATATGTGTACTTGTACACTCATATCAATAATCCGACTAATGGGTTCCATCTGCTGGACGTCATATACCTGACGTCATATGCTTGAACGGACATCGCATTAGGAGATTCCTATGCCTTTTCTAATATTTTGCAATTATATAATAATTATGAGATATTAATAAAGAATTATGTATTTCTCTGCAGAGGAATTTATAAGACATTTTGGTGGTTAATATTTCCCTTATTAAGTTTACATAAATGCTTTTTAGAACCTTTAAATAAAAGTAAACAATTATATGTGCATTGTAAAGAACAAAATGTGAGTCGATCGCAGGACTACTGCGTTTGGCAGGTTTGGCGAAGGATAGCAGTAACACGGAATAATTACGTTCCACTTTCTTACACTTACACACACACTATTATGTATTTTATTTTTATCCAACTTATTTTTATGTTAATCTTCCAACTTCTTCTACTAATCAAAAACATCACCTACTTCTAAAAAACATGGTAGCGATAGATATCTTCCTTCTTATATGTACCTTACCCAGTTCTTAATATGGTGGACATCCTCGTGTGACAGTTTTTATCTTTTCAGTTGAATATATTTATTAAAAGTATTCTTGTTTATGAAATATTTTTAATTTATTAACTATATTACAAGAAAACATATCACCATATTAATATATATATATATATATATATATATATATATATATATATATATATATATATATATATATATGTATATATATATATATATATATATATATATATATATATATAATAAATTAAAAATATTTCATAAACAAGAATACTTTTAATGAATATATTTATTCAAAGCTTTTCGCCGATAAAATAGTATCAGCATCTTCAGGAAAATAATTATCTAATTAGCTTTATCAAAAAGCTTTGAATAAATATATTCATTAAAATTTTTGAAATATTTTTAATTTATTAACTATATTACAAGAAAACATATCACCATATTTAATATAATATATATATATATATATATATATATATATATATGTGTATATATATATATATATATATATATATATATATATATATATATATATATATATATTAAAACAACATAGGTTATTCAAATACAAGAATATTTATTAATTTATATTCAAAGCTTTTCGTTGGCAAACAGTACCAACATCATCAGGAATGAAAATTACAATAATGTAAGCTATAGGCCTAAAACATATGTTTAATTAGAAATAGAATTATAGCTAAATTTATACAAATTGCCAAATTTATTTTGTTGCTGTAACATTATAGACATTGAATATAGTATCAAATTTAGAATGTATTTGTATTTGTTCTTTTATTAATTTCAAAACTCAAATTTTCTTATGAATTTGAAACAAATAATAAAATAAATTTTCTAGATTTAACTATAATAATAAAAAAATGAAAAATTTGAATATATGATATACCGTAAACCAACGTTAACAAACCAAATTATACCAAATCATTCTAATCATCCATATAATCAAAAAATGGCTGCTTTATATAACTTATTATATATAATGCATAAAATACCCATGAATGAAAAAAATAAAATAAGAGAAAAAACATAATTTATCAAATTGCATTAGAAAACGGTTATAAAAAGAAAACTGTTAACAAACTTAATTATAATATTTTTAATAAACAAAATAATAATTTAATTTGCAATAGTAATAATAATACAATATGGACTTCTTTATAGGCCATGAAATAAATAATATCACCAAATTATTTAAAAATACAAATATCAAAATTGCATAAAAAACTAATAACAAAATAATAAACATAATAAATAACAATAATAAAATAATTATTATATGCATGAAAAAGGTGGTGTTTATAAATTAGAATGCAAAAATTTTAATAAAGCTTATATAGGTCAAACCAAGAAAAAATTAAAAGAAACATATAAAGAACATTTGAATACCTATATTAATCCAGAAATATATAAATCAAATTTTGCAGATCATTGTAATAATAATAAGCACCAATTTCCAAATTTAAAAAATATGAAGCTTATAAAAGAAATTAATAAGAGATTAAGAATGAATATATCCCTACAACTGGCAGTCAAAAATCCTGTAGTGGCGCGGTGTTTTTACCCCACCGTAGAGGCTTTTTTTTAAAATACGTCAAAAAAAAAGTTAAATAATTATAGTTATGTATAATATATCAAATTAATCACAAAAATGCACAGAATAAAACTATCATAAGGAAATATGTGACTCAACATTTTATTTCCATGGTTACAGCTCTAGAAAAAAAAATTCATATTTTGAAAGCACAAATTTTGGTTTTTGACAGTCTATCACTAAGAATCACAAAAGAATACACAAAACTTAACATATACAAAATAAAGCTAACTTTATGTAGAAAAAAAATGTTCCAGTCATGTGTACACTTATTTCTAACGGGTAAAAAGTTATATTCACAAACATATATCCAAAACAACACCGAAAAAACGGTCAGTTTAGTCGGATTCCTCGGATTCAGAGACTTTCCTTTTTTTTACAGACTTAGTAGGCCTGTAAAAGTGCTTCAGTGTTTTGTAACAAATTGGGTGTATGCCTACATTGCATCCAGGGCACCAGTATACACTTTTGACCCTCTTTACATCTTTTTTATCTACACAAATTGCACAAACACGGTATTTGCGTACGGGTAAGTGCTCCAAGAAATGTTCCTAGTATTTATTGGTAGGCCTACTTACAGACAAATGATAGATGGACTTGTCACTATTGTCTACTCCTTCCATATTGTGATTATATCTGTCAATCATGATGGGTTTCACTGCCTGAAGACCAATGCTTGCTTCTTATCATCTTATCCTCAGCATGACAACCGGTACTAATCAAGTAAACTGGTTTACGGCTTTTCTTCTGTTTATATTTGACCAATAAAACTTTGCCTCTGTAGGGCCTATACCGGTAATAAACACTTTTTTCAATTCCTAAATTCACATTCTTTACATTTACAGGCAGATCTTTAGTATTTTTATTGACAGTTCCTGTCAAAAAAGTATTTCTTGAAGCTAGTTCTTGGGCAAGAGGCAGTTTTGTATACCAGTTATCAGTAAAAACATGGTATCCCTTATCAAGGAGTTGACAAATTTTGCAACCCATTGACAACAACTTTTTGTGTAAAAGGATCATCTCCATTAGCCAAAAAATCTTTCCCACTGTATAGTGAAACATTTAGTATATAACTGGAGTCACTATCACATGTCTCAAATTTTTTTATACCGAATCTGCAGTGTTTTTTCTTAGGTAGGTACTGTATAAATTTGCAGCGGTTCTTTATGCCTATCATACTTTCATCTATCGAAATGTTTTGTTTGGGTATGAAATACTTTTTCATTGCAGCATTCATATGATCAAGAAGAGGCCTAACCTTTTGCCAGGGATCGTAGCCCGGTTGACCCCGACGTCTTCCGGTATTTTTTCTACATCTGAAATGTCACTCCAACTATCAGCATCATCACTATCACATTCTAATAGTTCCCTAATGTCACTTGAAGTAAGTTGTCCATGATTATATTACAATAAAACAGATCAACAACCTTAGTGCACAACAAGCAACAAAGACGGGAGCATATACGTCAAAAACGTAAACATTACGTCAGCTCACAGCTGTCTGTTTGTCGGGAGATATTTAGCAAGACCATAGACGTAAAAATATTCTGGGTGAACATAAAATGAAAGTCCACATCCTTTTGAATCTAACTGTGTAATGTACTACGCAAACTGATTATTAGATGCCGAGAAAAACATCGATTATAAAGCAACCGTTCGGTCGCCGTGTAAGACGGCGATGCCACTCCACGTAAAGCGTCTGTCGCCGTCTAATGCGGCGATTGCCAGTTGTAGGGATATATGAAGCATTCTAAATATATAAACACAATAATAATAACAAATTAATAAAAGAACAAATACAAATACATTCTAAATTTGATACTATATTCAATGTCTATAATGTTACAGCAACAAAATAAATTTGGCAATTTGTATAAATTTAGCAACAATTCTATTTCTAATTTAACATATGTTTTAGGCCTATAGCTTACATTATTGTAATTTTCATTCCTGATGATGTTGGTACTGTTTACCAACAAAAAGCTTTGAATATAAATTAATAAATATTCTTGTATTTGAATAACCTATGTTGTTTTAAATTATTAAACAAGAAAACGTATTATATATATATATATATATATATATATATATATATATATATATATATATCGCTAATATAATACTTTTTATTCATCCAATCAAGTTCAAATAGTTTTTTTAAAAACTTATAGCGTAGTGAATAAAACGTGACGTTAATATGTTTTTTCCCAAATATTATGTCAGTAATTAAATTTAATGAAATAATTTTAGTTTCATCTGGGAGAACAAGTTTACACAAAACGTGAAAGGTATCCAATATAGTTATTTGATTTCATAAAACAGCTGATTTTATGTTATGTGTTAAGTGGTAGAACAGCTGTTTTAACGCATAGGCTATGTTACTTTTGTATATCTATTGTAATATTTAATGAAAGGTAACTAAATTTAAAAAAATGTGTTGAGGCATATAGGAACGATAAATCGTGTTTGTTTATATTACTTTTTTACTTTTTTCTTAGATCTGCTATTATAGTAAAGTATAGTCTATTTTCACCAAAGGATTTTTTTATTTATTAGTACCTGTATTCTTTTTTGGAATACCGACGTTACTTTGAAGACCTTTTCCCAAATCTCAAGTTCATTTCACCAACATAGAGAGAAGCTTCACTGCAGCCGTTCGACCCCGAACAAGGTAATATCGATCTTTTCACATACACTAGATCAGGGGGGTTACTTACATACATATCTATAAATTGAAACTATTTGAAATTCTATCTATATCCTTCATTCGTTGTTCCGTTTAGATTTAGTTTGGCGATGATAACCACAAATGGTTTTTCGCCAGGAGAAAAAAAAAAAAAAAAAAAAATCTATATCCTTCATATGCCAACATAGTTTAATTGGCTTATTACCTTAAAAGCCATAACAGTTTTTAAGATATAGTCTTAGAATTTATAAAGTACTATTAGGTAGTGAGTGACTAGTGGTAATTATTGGAGAGACATATTGTATTTAAAACTGAAACTGTTTCTTGATAGTCGTGTTTTTGTTTTGTAATATTGGTTGGACCTATTATTCAACTAAACCAAAATTTCTCTCTTGATAGTCATGTTTTGGTTTGTAATTATTGATGGAACCCTAATATATTCAAAACTAAAACTGTCTTTTCATAGTCAAGTTAAAATTTGTATCTTGATAGTCATGTTTTGGTTTGTAATTATTGATGGAACCTAATATATTCAAAACTAAAACTGTCTTTTCATAGTCAAGTTAAAATTTGTATCTTGATAGTCATGTTTTGGTTTGTAATTATTGATGGAACCTAATATATTCAAAACTAAAACTGTGTTTTCATAGTCATGTTAAAATTTGTATCTTGATAGTCATGTTTTGGTTTGTAATTATTGATGGGACCTAATATATTCAAAACTAAAACTGTGTTTTCATAGTCATGTTAAAATTTGTATCTTGATAGTCATGTTTTGGTTTGTAATTATTGATGGGACCTAATATATTCAAAATTAAAACTGTGTTTTCATAGTCAAGTTAAAATTTGTATCTTGATAGTCATGTTTTGGTTTGTAATTATTGATGAAACCTAATATATTCAAAACTAAAACTGTCTTTTCATAGTCAAGTTAAAATTTGTATCTTGATAGTCATGTTTTGGTTTGTAATTATTGATGAAACCTAATATATTCAAAACTAAAACTGTCTTTTCATAGTCAAGTTAAAATTTGTATCTTGATAATCATGTTTTGGTTTGTAATTATTGATGAAACCTAATATATTCAAAACTAAAACTGTCTTTTCATAGTCAAGTTAAAATTTGTATCTTGATAGTCATGTTTTGGTTTGTAATTATTGATGGGACCTAATATATTCAAAACTAAAACTGTGTTTTCATAGTCAAGTTAAAATTTGTATCTTGATAGTCATGTTTTGGTTTGTAATTATTGATGGGACCTAATATATTCAAAACTAAAACTGTGTTTTCATAGTCAAGTTAAAATTTGTATCTTGATAGTCATGTTTTGGTTTGTAATTATTGATGAAACCTAATATATTCAAAACTAAAACTGTCTTTTCATAGTCAAGTTAAAATTTGTATCTTGATAGTCATGTTTTGGTTTGTAATTATTGATGGGACCTAATATATTCAAAACTAAAACTGTGTTTTCATAGTCATGTTAAAATTTGTATCTTGATAGTCATGTTTTGGTTTGTAATTATTGATGGGACCTAATATATTCAAAACTAAAACTGTGTTTTCATAGTCAAGTTAAAATTTGTATCTTGATAGTCATGTTTTGGTTTGTAATTATTGATGAAACCTAATATATTCAAAACTAAAACTGTCTTTTCATAGTCAAGTTAAAATTTGTATCTTGATAGTCATGTTTTGGTTTGTAATTATTGATGGGACCTAATATATTCAAAACTAAAACTGTGTTTTCATAGTCATGTTAAAATTTGTATCTTGATAGTCATGTTTTGGTTTGTAATTATTGATGAAACCTAATATATTCAAAACTAAAACTGTCTTTTCATAGTCAAGTTAAAATTTGTATCTTGATAGTCATGTTTTGGTTTGTAATTATTGATGGGACCTAATATATTCAAAACTAAAACTGTGTTTTCATAGTCATGTTAAAATTTGTATCTTGATAGTCATGTTTTGGTTTGTAATTATTGATGGGACCTAATATATTCAAAACTAAAACTGTGTTTTCATAGTCAAGTTAAAATTTGTATCTTGATAATCATGTTTTGGTTTGTAATTATTGATGAAACCTAATATATTCAAAACTAAAACTGTCTTTTCATAGTCAAGTTAAAATTTGTATCTTGATAGTCATGTTTTGGTTTGTAATAATTGATGGGACCTAATATATTCAAAACTAAAACTGTGTTTTCATAGTCATGTTAAAATTTGTATCTTGATAGTCATGTTTTGGTTTGTAATTATTGATGGGACCTAATATATTCAAAACTAAAACTGTGTTTTCATAGTCATGTTAAAATTTGTATCTTGATAGTCATGTTTTGGTTTGTAATTATTGATGGGACCTAATATATTCAAAACTAAAACTGTGTTTTCATAGTCATGTTAAAATTTGTATCTTGATAGTCATGTTTTGGTTTGTAATTATTGATGGGACCTAATATATTCAAAACTAAAACTGTGTTTTCATAGTCATGTTAAAATTTGTATCTTGATAGTCATGTTTTGGTTTGTAATTATTGATGGGACCTAATATATTCAAAATTAAAACTGTGTTTTCATAGTCAAGTTAAAATTTGTATCTTGATAGTCATGTTTTGGTTTGTAATTATTGATGAAACCTAATATATTCAAAACTAAAACTGTGTTTTCATAGTCAAGTTAAAATTTGTATCTTGATAGTCATGTTTTGGTTTGTAATTATTGATGAAACCTAATATATTCAAAACTAAAACTGTCTTTTCATAGTCAAGTTAAAATTTGTATCTTGATAGTCATGTTTTGGTTTGTAATTATTGATGAAACCTAATATATTCAAAACTAAAACTGTCTTTTCATAGTCAAGTTAAAATTTGTATCTTGATAGTCATGTTTTGGTTTGTAATTATTGATGAAACCTAATATATTCAAAACTAAAACTGTCTTTTCATAGTCAAGTTAAAATTTGTATCTTGATAGTCATGTTTTGGTTTGTAATTATTGATGAAACCTAATATATTCAAAACTAAAACTGTCTTTTCATAGTCAAGTTAAAATTTGTATCTTGATAGTCATGTTTTGGTTTGTAATTATTGATGAAACCTAATATATTCAAAACTAAAACTGTCTTTTCATAGTCAAGTTAAAATTTGTATCTTGATAGTCATGTTTTGGTTTGTAATTATTGATGAAACCTAATATATTCAAAACTAAAACTGTCTTTTCATAGTCAAGTTAAAATTTGTATCTTGATAGTCATGTTTTGGTTTGTAATTATTGATGAAACCTAATATATTCAAAACTAAAACTGTCTTTTCATAGTCAAGTTAAAATTTGTATCTTGATAGTCATGTTTTGGTTTGTAATTATTGATGAAACCTAATATATTCAAAACTAAAACTGTCTTTTCATAGTCAAGTTAAAATTTGTATCTTGATAATCATGTTTTGGTTTGTAATTATTGATGAAACCTAATATATTCAAAACTAAAACTGTCTTTTCATAGTCAAGTTAAAATTTGTATCTTGATAGTCATGTTTTGGTTTGTAATTATTGATGGGACCTAATATATTCAAAACTAAAACTGTGTTTTCATAGTCAAGTTAAAATTTGTATCTTGATAGTCATGTTTTGGTTTGTAATTATTGATGGGACCTAATATATTCAAAACTAAAACTGTGTTTTCATAGTCAAGTTAAAATTTGTATCTTGATAGTCATGTTTTGGTTTGTAATTATTGATGAAACCTAATATATTCAAAACTAAAACTGTCTTTTCATAGTCAAGTTAAAATTTGTATCTTGATAGTCATGTTTTGGTTTGTAATTATTGATGGGACCTAATATATTCAAAACTAAAACTGTGTTTTCATAGTCATGTTAAAATTTGTATCTTGATAGTCATGTTTTGGTTTGTAATTATTGATGGGACCTAATATATTCAAAACTAAAACTGTGTTTTCATAGTCATGTTAAAATTTGTATCTTGATAGTCATGTTTTGGTTTGTAATTATTGATGGGACCTAATATATTCAAAACTAAAACTGTGTTTTCATAGTCATGTTAAAATTTGTATCTTGATAGTCATGTTTTGGTTTGTAATTATTGATGGGACCTAATATATTCAAAACTAAAACTGTGTTTTCATAGTCATGTTAAAATTTGTATCTTGATAGTCATGTTTTGGTTTGTAATTATTGATGGGACCTAATATATTCAAAATTAAAACTGTGTTTTCATAGTCAAGTTAAAATTTGTATCTTGATAGTCATGTTTTGGTTTGTAATTATTGATGAAACCTAATATATTCAAAACTAAAACTGTGTTTTCATAGTCAAGTTAAAATTTGTATCTTGATAGTCATGTTTTGGTTTGTAATTATTGATGAAACCTAATATATTCAAAACTAAAACTGTCTTTTCATAGTCAAGTTAAAATTTGTATCTTGATAGTCATGTTTTGGTTTGTAATTATTGATGAAACCTAATATATTCAAAACTAAAACTGTCTTTTCATAGTCAAGTTAAAATTTGTATCTTGATAGTCATGTTTTGGTTTGTAATTATTGATGAAACCTAATATATTCAAAACTAAAACTGTCTTTTCATAGTCAAGTTAAAATTTGTATCTTGATAGTCATGTTTTGGTTTGTAATTATTGATGAAACCTAATATATTCAAAACTAAAACTGTCTTTTCATAGTCAAGTTAAAATTTGTATCTTGATAGTCATGTTTTGGTTTGTAATTATTGATGAAACCTAATATATTCAAAACTAAAACTGTCTTTTCATAGTCAAGTTAAAATTTGTATCTTGATAGTCATGTTTTGGTTTGTAATTATTGATGAAACCTAATATATTCAAAACTAAAACTGTCTTTTCATAGTCAAGTTAAAATTTGTATCTTGATAGTCATGTTTTGGTTTGTAATTATTGATGAAACCTAATATATTCAAAACTAAAACTGTCTTTTCATAGTCAAGTTAAAATTTGTATCTTGATAGTCATGTTTTGGTTTGTAATTATTGATGAAACCTAATATATTCAAAACTAAAACTGTCTTTTCATAGTCAAGTTAAAATTTGTATCTTGATAATCATGTTTTGGTTTGTAATTATTGATGAAACCTAATATATTCAAAACTAAAACTGTCTTTTCATAGTCAAGTTAAAATTTGTATCTTGATAGTCATGTTTTGGTTTGTAATTATTGATGGGACCTAATATATTCAAAACTAAAACTGTGTTTTCATAGTCAAGTTAAAATTTGTATCTTGATAGTCATGTTTTGGTTTGTAATTATTGATGGGACCTAATATATTCAAAACTAAAACTGTGTTTTCATAGTCAAGTTAAAATTTGTATCTTGATAGTCATGTTTTGGTTTGTAATTATTGATGAAACCTAATATATTCAAAACTAAAACTGTCTTTTCATAGTCAAGTTAAAATTTGTATCTTGATAGTCATGTTTTGGTTTGTAATTATTGATGGGACCTAATATATTCAAAACTAAAACTGTGTTTTCATAGTCATGTTAAAATTTGTATCTTGATAGTCATGTTTTGGTTTGTAATTATTGATGGGACCTAATATATTCAAAACTAAAACTGTGTTTTCATAGTCAAGTTAAAATTTGTATCTTGATAGTCATGTTTTGGTTTGTAATTATTGATGAAACCTAATATATTCAAAACTAAAACTGTCTTTTCATAGTCAAGTTAAAATTTGTATCTTGATAGTCATGTTTTGGTTTGTAATTATTGATGGGACCTAATATATTCAAAACTAAAACTGTGTTTTCATAGTCATGTTAAAATTTGTATCTTGATAGTCATGTTTTGGTTTGTAATTATTGATGAAACCTAATATATTCAAAACTAAAACTGTCTTTTCATAGTCAAGTTAAAATTTGTATCTTGATAGTCATGTTTTGGTTTGTAATTATTGATGGGACCTAATATATTCAAAACTAAAACTGTGTTTTCATAGTCATGTTAAAATTTGTATCTTGATAGTCATGTTTTGGTTTGTAATTATTGATGGGACCTAATATATTCAAAACTAAAACTGTGTTTTCATAGTCAAGTTAAAATTTGTATCTTGATAATCATGTTTTGGTTTGTAATTATTGATGAAACCTAATATATTCAAAACTAAAACTGTCTTTTCATAGTCAAGTTAAAATTTGTATCTTGATAGTCATGTTTTGGTTTGTAATTATTGATGGGACCTAATATATTCAAAACTAAAACTGTGTTTTCATAGTCAAGTTAAAATTTGTATCTTGATAGTCATGTTTTGGTTTGTAATTATTGATGGGACCTAATATATTCAAAACTAAAACTGTGTTTTCATAGTCAAGTTAAAATTTGTATCTTGATAGTCATGTTTTGGTTTGTAATTATTGATGGGACCTAATATATTCAAAACTAAAACTGTGTTTTCATAGTCAAGTTAAAATTTGTATCTTGATAGTCATGTTTTGGTTTGTAATTATTGATGGGACCTAATATATTCAAAACTAAAACTGTGTTTTCATAGTCAAGTTAAAATTTGTATCTTGATAGTCATGTTTTGGTTTGTAATTATTGATGGGACCTAATATATTCAAAACTAAAACTGTGTTTTCATAGTCATGTTAAAATTTGTATCTTGATAGTCATGTTTTGGTTTGTAATTATTGATGGGACCTAATATATTCAAAACTAAAACTGTGTTTTCATAGTCATGTTAAAATTTGTATCTTGATAGTCATGTTTTGGTTTGTAATTATTGATGGGACCTAATATATTCAAAATTAAAACTGTGTTTTCATAGTCAAGTTAAAATTTGTATCTTGATAGTCATGTTTTGGTTTGTAATTATTGATGAAACCTAATATATTCAAAACTAAAACTGTCTTTTCATAGTCAAGTTAAAATTTGTATATTGATAGTCATGTTTTGGTTTGTAATTATTGATGGAACCTAATATATTCAAAACTAAAACTGTCTTTTCATAGTCAAGTTAAAATTTGTATCTTGATAATCATGTTTTGGTTTGTAATTATTGATGAAACCTAATATATTCAAAACTAAAACTATCTTTTCATAGTCAAGTTAAAATTTGTATCTTGATAGTCATGTTTTGGTTTGTAATTATTGATGGGACCTAATATATTCAAAATTAAAACTGTGTTTTCATAGTCAAGTTAAAATTTGTATCTTGATAGTCATGTTTTGGTTTGTAATTATTGATGAAACCTAATATATTCAAAACTAAAACTGTCTTTTCATAGTCAAGTTAAAATTTGTATCTTGATAGTCATGTTTTGGTTTGTAATTATTGATGGGACCTAATATATTCAAAACTAAAACTGTCTTTTCATAGTCAAGTTAAAATTTGTATCTTGATAATCATGTTTTGGTTTGTAATTATTGATGAAACCTAATATATTCAAAACTAAAACTGTCTTTTCATAGTCAAGTTAAAATTTGTATCTTGATAGTCATGTTTTGGTTTGTAATTATTGATGGGACCTAATATATTCAAAACTAAAACTGTGTTTTCATAGTCAAGTTAAAATTTGTATCTTGATAGTCATGTTTTGGTTTGTAATTATTGATGGGACCTAATATATTCAAAACTAAAACTGTGTTTTCATAGTCAAGTTAAAATTTGTATCTTGATAGTCATGTTTTGGTTTGTAATTATTGATGAAACCTAATATATTCAAAACTAAAACTGTCTTTTCATAGTCAAGTTAAAATTTGTATCTTGATAGTCATGTTTTGGTTTGTAATTATTGATGGGACCTAATATATTCAAAACTAAAACTGTGTTTTCATAGTCATGTTAAAATTTGTATCTTGATAGTCATGTTTTGGTTTGTAATTATTGATGAAACCTAATATATTCAAAACTAAAACTGTGTTTTCATAGTCATGTTAAAATTTGTATCTTGATAGTCATGTTTTGTTTTGTAATAATTGGGTTGACGGTTTGTTCAATTTAAACTAAAACTGTCTCTTGATATTCATATTTTAATTTTCTAATTATGATTGATCATATTATAGCCTAAATGGTAATGTAAAAGGCAATAACGTTTTCAGAGAAATAATCTAGCCTAAATATTTAATCAGCTTAATCGTCTTAAAATCTATTTATAATATTCAATAATTTAGGATAACAGATGCAAAAATTAGAATAAATAGACAAGGAATCCACGCGCTAAGATTGTTTCTCATACACACATTTGGACAAAACGCCGATGTCGTTTTTTAATAGTAAAAAATAATTGCAAAGTGAGTAAATTATTTGTAAATGTTGCGAGTAAGTAAAAATATTTTCAACTCAATTGTTTTATAATGCTATTGCCTTACAAGGCACCGCTAGGAGCTTGAAATGTCTCTTAGATGTTGCTGTTATCTTACAACTTCCTTACTCGAAAATACTCGCAGATATAGCGTAAAGTGCTTTATATAGTGTAAAGTGATCTAGGTTTAAAATATACACATTAAGTACTCTATCAATATCTTTGTTTGATGATAAGTTATGTGATTTGTTAAGTGAACTTTATGTAGCCTATATTTAATAATACATAAACTAATAGTTCTTGAATTATTATATTAAAAATCGAATTAGATATTTATGAGTGAACGAAATAACACGTGATTGATATTTTATAAAAATCATTTTATAGCAAAAATTATTTAAAGAAAAGCTGTCAAGAAATCCGTAATAAATCAAATTAAATCTGCGCTTTATAGCGTTCCTTTACGACCCACGGTTCCTTTCCCCAGCCATGTCTATCGCTCCTATCCCCGGGCTCTAGATTATTCGATGATATTGCTTCTTGTATGTCACTACTATATTGCTTTTCCGACTGTTTTCGTACGTATTTAGTTCATTACAAGCTTTGTAAATCTGTTTTCGTTTGTGCGATTTACACAGTCGTTTACTTGTTTTTCATTCACAATGTTTTTTTATGTATTTATTAGGTCTCTATTAATTAAGTTCTTAATATGATCTAGTCTTTAAAGTGAAATCTTTGAGAGTTGCTTTTCTATTGCAGAGTTCAAGTCATTTATTTCGCTTTTGTAAAGACTATGATTCTGAATATTGCCTCACACAATTTCCCCTCTATCTATTTCTATTACATCTGTGAGAAATATTGCTCAGGTTATTTGCCTTTCTTTCTGTATATTTCCCCGACCCCCGCAGGGGAGGTGCGGACTAGCCGCACCTACTAAGAGGGGCTTGGCGTCCCTTGCGGTACCCCAGCCAAACATATACACTACTAACAACACTATCTTCAATAATACACACTAATAGACTTTCTACAGACACCACATATTCAACACAATTTCTAAACATTTAAACACTTACACCTTCTCTTAGGAATTTTTGACTGGTCAGAACCGTTGCGCTTTGGGAATGCTGAATAGTCCACAGCTTGACAAACTCTGGTCTGAGACGCTGATGTGCGGTTTCTGGTCTACCAGCCTCTTCGGTCCTTGGTCAGGGAGTGTCCGCGGTGCATGGGTGCCGGAGTCTGTGCACAGTATTACGAGTTCTCGACTCATGCCCATCCAGTCGAGCTAAGGAGAAAAGCTAAAGGCCTCAGAGTTTTGAGGGTTGAAAATGATCTTAATGTGATCCTAGGGTGTACCCGTTCCTATAGTATCGCCCGTAATGCCCGACACGATGGCTGGCTTTATACAATTTCTGGATTCCACTAACCCGTCCAATATTTCGAGTTTAATGAGGTCACGTCAGGATTCACCTAAGGAGCCTAGGAATGTAGATGTGAGTAAGAAGTTGATGGTGGCAACTACACCGGCATTGACATTGTTAAACTATTTAACGTTTTCTAGTGCTGAAGAGAGGAAAGTGTTTACGAAAGTTTCCCCTTTCCTTATTAACAAGGCTATTACTACCTGTGCAGGAGGTCCAGTTTCGTCTGTTAAAACATTAAGAAATTTACATTACTTGAATGGAATTCAGCTTCAAACCACGGATAGTGTTAGATTTTTAGGTATCTTATTTGATAAAAGACTCTCATGGATCCCACATGTTCGTGATTTGAAGGTGAGTTGCAGCAAGAAATAGGATATGTTAAGAGTTCTTAGTGGTACGAATTAGGGAGCAGACAGAACTTGAATGCTTCGGTTTTATCGCGCATAGGTTTTGGCTATCAAGCCTATTCATCCGCACGACAGTTCTGAAAACTCTCCATGCCGTTTAACACTCTGGACTTAGACTTGCTACTGGTGCGTTTAGAACTAGGACAATCCCTAGTCTTCTTGTCGAGGCTGGGGAACCTCCCCTTTCAAGACGACGTCAAATGCTACAAATATCTTACATTTTAGGTCTTCGAAGCAAACCTAACCACCCGGCATTCAAAATTGTCTTTAAAAACATTCTTAAAGAAGATTACGAAGCACGTCAGGGCCCGACCGCTCCATTCGGTATACGAACGGTACGAATAATGGGTAACCTTGGGTTGCAACTTCCTACAATGTTTGAACGATCAATTCTGTTGGGTTCCTGGACACTGCGGGATACTCGGAAACACAAAAGCGGATGAAGCAGCGAAGAAAGCTACAAGTTTGGTGCCAATTACTCAACAAGTTATGGCATCTGATTATGTGTGTTTTGCGAAACATTTATTGCTCGCTGCTTGGAATGACGAATGACATACCGCGATTCACAATAAGCTGAGTAAAATTAAAGATACCGTCCGTCCATGGAGGTCTTCTATTCGTTCAAAACGTAGGGAGGAAGTGGTAGTTAAACGCCTTTGCATGCAATTCTTTTGCAACTCATGGATATTTGATGCATCGTGAAGATCCACAAATATGTCGGCAACGTAGTGATATGTTCACTATAAAACATATTTTAGTGAATTGTGTTGCTTTAAGCAATATTCATGCCCTTTTTAATGTGAAAGACAGTTTAAAAGCGGTGTTGGGGGACGATGCCTCGGTCATTGACCAGGTCATCACTCTCTTGCACCAATTAAACATATATTTTGAAATTTAATATTTAAAAATATAATACTATGTTTTTATATTTATACATTTATTTCTTTGTGTTTGTGTTTTGTGTATAGATGTTTATTTATCTAATTTTATTCTTTTTTATAGTGTTATAATTATATATCTATTGTTATATTTATTTATATATTGTTTTTTTTTGTAATTTTGTGTCGTGTATAAATGTTTATTTATTTATCTTTATTATATATAATTTTCTTGTTATAGTGGTATAAATATTTATGTATTGTTATATTTGTAAATTATTGGTACGTTTTATTTATTGTTACCCGTATACTGTTATATTGTTTACCATTGTTATCTTGTTATTTATTTATTGTTACCCGTATACTGTTATATTGTTTACCATTGTTATCTTGTTATTTATTTATTGTTACCCGTATACTGTTATATTGTTTACCATTGTTATCTTGTTATTTATTTATTGTTACCCGTATACTGTTATATTGTTTACCATTGTTATCTTGTTATTTATTTATTGTTACCCGTATACTGTTATATTGTTTACCATTGTTATCTTGTTATTTATTTATTGTTACCCGTATACTGTTATATTGTTTACCATTGTTATCTTGTTATTTATTTATTGTTACCCGTATACTGTTATATTGTTTACCATTGTTATCTTGTTATTTATTTATTGTTACCCGTATACTGTTATATTGTTTACCATTGTTATCTTGTTATTTATTTATTGTTACCCGTATACTGTTATATTGTTTACCATTGTTATCTTGTTATTTATTTATTGTTACCCGTATACTGTTATATTGTTTACCATTGTTATCTTGTTATTTATTTATTGTTACCCGTATACTGTTATATTGTTTACCATTGTTATCTTGTTATTTATTTATTGTTACCCGTATACTGTTATATTGTTTACCATTGTTATCTTGTTATTTATTTATTGTAGATTTTGTTTTTGGTTATATTGTTAATATATTTTTTTATTAATAATTTTAGTTTATTATTAATTTTTAAAAAAAATTTCTGTTAAAATTGTTAATGTTTGTGGCGATGATAACAAACATAGGTTTTTCGCCAAGGGGATAAATTTTCCGACCTCTTCTCCTGTTCTTCCTGGAGTAGTGATAAAATTTCATAAATGTATACATCACGCATTATATAATGTAGGTGTCCTGGCTTGTTGCCTATACACATCTACTGGGTAGATACCTCTCGTCAATCAGATTGAAAGCAGATCTATGCTCAGGTAAGTGACTCATTCCCACTATTCCCTTTACAAGGAGATCATTGTGCCATTTTCTTAGTACTACCTAATACCATCTTACTTACTTCCTTATCGATATGTTTATGATGTGAATGGAGAGTAGATTTCAGATACTAGACTGTGTACCCTGGATGTCTGCTCCCCACATATCCTCTTTCAACTCGTTTTATGTTTTTTACATACATTCGCAATTCTTCTCTCTGTTTTTAAGGAATATTAGTCATACTGGGTAATTACCTTAAAACTACAAGGGAAAATATACTATCAAGGGGGAAATATACTATCAAGGGGAAAATATACTAAGCAGAGAAAAATATACTATCAAGGGGAAAATATACTATCAATAGGAAAATATACTAAGCAGGGAAAAATATACTATCAAGGGGAAAATATACTATCAATAGGAAAATATACTAAGCAGGGAAAAATATACTATCAAGGGGAAAATATACTATCAATAGGAAAATATACTAAGCAGGGAAAAATATACTATCAAGGGGAAAATATACTATCAATAGGAAAATATACTAAGCAGGGAAAAATATACTATCAAGGGGAAAATATACTATCAATAGGAAAATATACTAAGCAGGGAAAAATATACTATCAAGGGGAAAATATACTATCAATAGGAAAATATACTAAGCAGGGAAAAATATACTATCAAGGGGAAAATATACTATCAATAGGAAAATATACTAAGCAGGGAAAAATATACTATCAAGGGGAAAATATACTATCAATAGGAAAATATACTATCAAGGGGAAAATATACTATCAAGGGGAAAATATACTAAGCAGAGAAAAATATACTATCAAGGGGAAAATATACTATCAATAGGAAAATATACTAAGCAGGGAAAAATATACTATCAAGGGGAAAATATACTATCAAGGGGAAAATATACTATCAAGGGGGAAATATACTATCAAGGGGAAAATATACTAAGCAGAGAAAAATATACTATCAAGGGGAAAATATACTATCAATAGGAAAATATACTAAGCAGGGAAAAATATACTATCAAGGGGAAAATATACTATCAATAGGAAAATATACTAAGCAGGGAAAAATATACTATCAAGGGGAAAATATACTATCAATAGGAAAATATACTAAGCAGGGAAAAATATACTATCAAGGGGAAAATATACTATCAATAGGAAAATATACTAAGCAGGGAAAAATATACTATCAAGGGGAAAATATACTATCAATAGGAAAATATACTAAGCAGGGAAAAATATACTATCAAGGGGAAAATATACTATCAATAGGAAAATATACTAAGCAGGGAAAAATATACTATCAAGGGGAAAATATACTATCAATAGGAAAATATACTAAGCAGGGAAAAATATACTATCAAGGGGAAAATATACTATCAATAGGAAAATATACTAAGCAGGGAAAAATATACTATCAAGGGGAAAATATACTATCAATAGGAAAATATACTAAGCAGGGAAAAATATACTATCAAGGGGAAAATATACTATCAATAGGAAAATATACTAAGCAGGGAAAAATATACTATCAAGGGGAAAATATACTATCAATAGGAAAATATACTAAGCAGGGAAAAATATACTATCAAGGGGGAAATATACTATCAAGGGGAAAATATACTAAGCAGAGAAAAATATACTATCAAGGGGAAAATATACTATCAATAGGAAAATATACTAAGCAGGGAAAAATATACTATCAAGGGGAAAATATACTATCAATAGGAAAATATACTAAGCAGGGAAAAATATACTATCAAGGGGGAAATATACTATCAAGGGGAAAATATACTAAGCAGGGAAAAATATACTATCAAGGGGAAAATATACTATCAATAGGAAAATATACTAAGCAGGGAAAAATATACTATCAAGGGGAAAATATACTATCAATAGGAAAATATACTAAGCAGGGAAAAATATACTATCAAGGGGGAAATATACTATCAAGGGGAAAATATACTAAGCAGGGAAAAATATACTATCAAGGGGGAAATATACTATCAAGGGGAAAATATACTAAGCAGAGAAAAATATACTATCAAGGGGAAAATATACTATCAAGGGGGAAATATACTATCAAGGGGAAAATATACTAAGCAGAGAAAAATATACTATCAAGGGGAAAATATACTATCAATAGGAAAATATACTAAGCAGAGAAAAATATACTATCAAGGGGAAAATATACTATCAAGGGGAAAATATACTAAGCAGAGAAAAATATACTATCAAGGGGGAAATATACTATCAAGGGGAAAATATACTAAGCAGAGAAAAATATACTATCAAGGGGGAAATACAACTTTATTGCGAATACTAAAGTTCTGGTAAGTTTTGCTTTTTTAAAGATCTAAAGCCTCCTACTGAAAACTCACACACACAAATATATACAACGCATCAGGAACGCGTATGATTTGTTCTCAGTCAAGTGTAACAGTTTATGTAGTATTTTGCAGGACCTTAGGAAAGGCCAGTCGAGACTGAAAGTATCTGATACTCTACCTGAACCAACGTAATCAACTGGATTACCCTTACGCTACAAAAAACAGAATGTTCTACTGATCTCTGTGGTTCTAGAAGAGCTGGGGAAGCGCAGGGTCTGGTCCCGATTATTGCAGTCCTACATGCAAAATCTTTGAGCTCTTACATACAGGTATTATTAGCACTAAGCCCATAATCCTGGCT
>JBAIZL010000012.1:1722500-1727500 GCA_036971475.1 Prosapia bicincta | reverse complement strand
GCTATTATAATGTCGGCCATCAAGTAGGCTTAGGGCTACTTATTTCATTATATGTTCATTGTGACGTCGGTCAGTAAAAGAGAAGGAAGGCAGCCCAGCCTTTAGATTCATTTGGTTACTTTGTCATCTTAATAAGTATTTCATATGTTTTGAAACGTATATAATTAAACATTTATGGTAGATTTGATACATGAATTTATTTTTATGCAAATAAAATGCAACAATGAGTAAGATTAAGGGCAATATTACAATAAAACTATTTACAATGATCCAAATATAAAAAACTCTTCAAATTAATTACTAACAGGAGTTAATGGGAGTTTAATCTGGCTAACTTTTATATTAGTTATTTTTGAACCTTTTGTGGCACTTGAATTGCTGTTCCTACTATATATTGCTCCTACTATATATTGCTCCTACTATATATTGTTCCTACTATATATTGTTTCTACTATATATTGCTCCTACTATATATTGCTCCTACTATATATTGCTCCTACTATATATTGCTCCTACTATATATTGTTCCTACTATATATTGTTCTTACTATATATTGCTCCTACTATATATTGCTCCTACTATATATTGCTCCTACTATATATTGCTCCTACTATATATTGTTCCTACTATATATTGTTCCTACTATATATTGCTCCTACTATATATTGTTTCTACTATATATTGTTCCTACTATATATAGTTTCTACTATATATTGCTCCTACTATATATTGTTCCTACTATATATTGTTTCTACTATATATTGCTCCTACTACATATTGTTCCTACTATATATTGCTCCTACTATATATTGTTCCTACTATATATTGTTCCTACTATATATTGTTTCTACTATATATTGCTCCTACTATATATTGTTCCTACTATATATTGTTCCTACTATATATTGCTCCTACTATATATTGCTCTTACTATATATTGTTCCTACTATATATTGCTCCTACTATATATTGCTCCTACTATATATTGCTCCTACTATATATTGTTCCTACTATATATTGCTCCTACTATATATTGCTCTTACTATATATTGCTCCTACTATATATTGTTCCTACTATATATTGTTCCTACTATATATTGTTCCTACTATATATTGCTCCTACTATATATTGTTCCTACTATATATTGTTCCTACTATATATTGCTCCTACTATATATTGTTCCTACTATGTATTGTTCCTACTATATATTGCTCCCACTATATATTGCTCCTACTATATATTGTTCCTACTATATATTGCTCCTACTATATATTGCTCCTACTATATATTGCTCCTACTATATATTGTTCCTACTATATATTGCTCCTACTATATATTGCTCTTACTATATATTGCTCCTATTATATATTGTTCCTACTATATATTGTTTCTACTATATTGCTCCTACTATATATTGCTCCTACTATATATTGTTCCTACTATATATTGTTCCTACTATATATTGTTTCTACTATATATTGCTCCTACTATATATTGCTCTTACTATATATTGTTCCTACTATATATTGCTCCTACTATATAATGCTCCTACTATATATTGTTCCTACTATATATTGTTTCTACTATATATTGCTCCTACTATATATTGCTCTTACTATATATTGTTCCTACTATAAATTGCTCCTACTATATATTGCTCCTACTATATATTGCTCCTACTATATATTGTTCCTACTATATATTGCTCCTACTATATATTGCTCTTACTATATATTGCTCCTACTATATATTGTTCCTACTATATATTGTTCCTACTAAATATTGCTCCTACTATATATTGCTCCTACTATATATTGTTCCTACTATATATTGCTCCTACTATATATTGTTCCTACTATGTATTGTTCCTACTATATATTGCTCCCACTATATATTGCTCCTACTATATATTGCTCTTACTATATATTGTTCCTACTATATATTGTTCCTAATATAT
The DNA here is from genome assembly GCA_036971475.1 of Prosapia bicincta. NCBI lineage: Eukaryota > Metazoa > Arthropoda > Insecta > Hemiptera > Cercopidae > Prosapia > Prosapia bicincta. The sequence goes on along the minus strand of JBAIZL010000012.1, from coordinate 1,725,541 downwards.
ATTGCTCCTACTATATATATTGCTCCTACTATATATTGTTCCTACTATATATTGCTTCTACTATATATTGATCCTACTATATATTGCTCCTACTAGATATTGCTCCTACTATATATTGCTCCTACTATATATTGATCCTAATATATATTGCTCCTACTATATATTGCTCCTACTAGATATTGCTCCTACTATATATTGCTCCTACTATATATTGCTCCTACTATATATTGCTCCTACTATATATTGCTCCTACTATATATTGCTCCTACTATATATTGCTCCTACTATATATTGCTCCTACTATATATTTCTCCTACTATATATTGCTCCTACTATATATTGCTTCTACTATATATTGCTTCTACTATATATTGCTTCTACTATATATTGCTCCTACTATATATTGTTCCTACTATATATTGTTTCTACTATATTGCTCCTACTATATATTGCTCCTACTATATATTGTTCCTGCTATATATTGTTCCCACTATATATTGTTTCTACTATATATTGCTCCTACTATATATTGCTCTTACTATATATTGTTCCTACTATATATTGCTCCTACTATATATTGCTCCTACTATATATTGTTCCTACTATATATTGTTTCTACTATATATTGCTCCTACTATATATTGCTCTTACTATATATTGTTCCTACTATAAATTGCTCCTACTATATATTGCTCCTACTATATATTGCTCCTACTATATATTGTTCCTACTATATATTGCTCCTACTATATATTGCTCTTACTATATATTGCTCCTACTATATATTGTTCCTACTATATATTGTTCCTACTATATATTGCTCCTACTATATATTGCTCCTACTATATATTGTTCCTACTATATATTGCTCCTACTATATATTGTTCCTACTATGTATTGTTCCTACTATATATTGCTCCCACTATATATTGCTCCTACTATATATTGCTCTTACTATATATTGTTCCTACTATATATTGTTCCTAATATATATTGCTCCTACTATATATTGCTCCTACTATATATTGTTCCTACTATATATAGCTTCTACTATATATTGATCCTACTATATATTGCTCCTACTAGATATTGCTCCTACTATATATTGCTCCTACTATATATTGATCCTAATATATATTGCTCCTCCTATATATTGCTCCTACTATATATTGATCCTACTATATATTGCTCCTACTAGATATTGCTCCTACTATATATTGCTCCTACTATATATTGCTCCTACTATATATTGCTCCTACTATATATTGATCCTAATATATATTGCTCCTACTATATATTGCTCCTACTATATATTGCTCCTACTATAGATTGCTCCTACTATATATTGCTCCTACTATATATTGCTCCTACTATATATTGCTCCTACTATATATTGCTCCTACTATATATTGCTTCTACTATATATTGCTTCTACTATATATTGCTTCTACTATATATTGCTCCTACTATATATTGTTCCTACTATATATTGCCCCTACTATATATTGTCCCTATTATATATTGCTCCTACTACATATTGTTCCTACTATATATTGCTCCTACTATATATTGCTCCTACTATATATTGCTCCTACTATATATTGCTCCTACTACATATTGTTCCTACTATATATTGCTCCTACTATATATTGCTCCTACTATATATTGTTCCTACTATATATGGCTCCTACTATATATTGCTCCTACTATATATTGTTCCTACTATATATTGCTCCTACTATATATTGCTCCTACTATATATTGCTCCTACTATATATTGCTCCTACTATATATTGCCCCTACTATATATTGTTCCTACTATATATTGCTCCTACTATATATTGCTCCTACTATATACTGCTCCTACTATATACTGCTCCTACTATATATTGCTCCTACTATATATTGCTCCTACTATATATTGTTCCTATTATATATTGCTCCTACTATATATTGCTCCTACTATATATTACTCCTACTATATATTGCTCCTACTATATATTGCTCCTACTATATATTGCTCCTACTATATATTGCTCCTACTATATATTGCTCCTACTATATATTGCTCTTACTAGATATTCCTCCTACTAGATAGTTTTTCACTAATTAACTAATAATTTGGTGCTTATTTGTTCCAGATGGTTTGCACAGTGTTACCAGTGGCACTGTTTCTAGTGCAGTATCACAACCATACCTTCAGCAATCGCTCTGTTGCTACCTAGTGAGCATTGCTTAGGGAGGGGTAGTGAGTGGGTCTGCAATCACAAATTACATGTTTATTTGCACGCATCCTATACACACCCACACACGCGCGCGAGTGTGCGCGCTCACACACAGTCACGCACTATAGATAGTAATAAAAATTTCCCATAATTCTTCTACAGAAGGGTTCTGGATGTGGTATTTAAACCAAAAGGCACCGGGCTCTGGACACATCTACACATTGAGGGGGATTACTAACTTCATGCTTTTATATTGCTCTTGTTATCTTATTACTCTAACAAGGTATTTTGAAGGTTATGCAGTATTTCATAAGAAATGCATATTTAGATAAATACAAATCCATAAACATTTCTATTATTTATGAAATTCATTAACATTAAAATTATGCAGTAACTGTTAATAAAGTTTTTAGTCACATCAACAGCAGTTTTTGAAGACCTTATGAGAAAACTATTTCTTAATAAATTAAAAAGTACCACTTCTACTTTATGTTATTTATTATTTGAAATTAATGAAAACCTTGTCGATTAACTGCATATATATATTTAGACAGAAAGCCATCAATAAGAAAGTAAATGGTGTCATTTACAGGCTTAAGTATATTTAAATGAAAAACTAAGTTAATAAAATAACTATAAGAAAAATATATGAACAGAATTATAAATGTATAATTGAAATTAATTTTAATAAAAAATAATGTTTGTTTTTAGTTATGTTTAAAAATCCGTTACGTTTGTTTAAGAAGAGTACTGTTAAACACATATATCGGTAGCAAACATTTTGTTTTAACATTATCTTTTTCAGTTATTTCAACC
>JBAIZL010000012.1:1710000-1717500 GCA_036971475.1 Prosapia bicincta | reverse complement strand
ATGTGTTGAGTTAAAAATGTAATAATTATGCAAAGTAGAACTATTATAAACAAATTAGAAAGTAATAAGAACTCTTATTTTGACGTTAAAGTAACTAAATGGGTTTAAAAATATACCATTGTAATTACTTGATCTTATGAATTAATGTTTTAATAAAAAAAACCTAATAGGCAGTCATTACTATTTACGTCGTTCATGAATAAGTACAAAAGCTGAAAATAGTCTCACATGTTACCATATTTTGTTTGATACATTAAGTTTATTTCAAAGGAAAAGAGAAAAAATTGTAAATTTTTTATATAAAAATAATATAAGATATGAAAATCTTAATATTTTGTTTATTTAGTTTTAAATTATTTTGTAAGCCGAAGATTTTTGTTCGTATAAAACCAACACCGTTTGAAAGTATTAAAAAAATTAGTCAGTGGAACTGTCCTACAGAAGTGACTACTTCTTTAGAAGAGCGCAAGCCCACTTATAGAAAGTTTTAGTAGGCTTTTAATGTATTTAATGTAGTTATTCATAGGTCAATAGAAAACCATCTTTACATGTTGAAATATTTACTGAACAAAATTATAATGTAATGGATTTAATTGATTCTTAAAAAGAGTCAGATGCGCTAAGAAAGTTTTATTTCAAGTATTGGAGTAAAAATATGTAATCTACTATCAACATACTGAATTAGTTATAGTGTTTTATCGAAATAATACGGTTAATAATACTGATACAAATATATTATATTAAATATGTAATAATAATAATAATGCACAATAAACTAGTAATACAAACAGATTATTTTAAAGTCAATTCCTACTTAAGTCAAGAAAGAAAAAAAATTATTTTTGTAATTTTTGTTCAATCATTACAATTAATATAAATAAAGTAATATAGGTTGTTGCTTGAAACAGCTGTTTTAATACATAACCTATAACATAAAGTTAGCTGTTTTATAAAATTTATACTATCACTTATTCTAGCCTAACTGGATGAAATATCTATATTGCATACCTTTCCCTTTTTGTGAATAACTTTTCTTACATATAAGACTAAAATAATTTCATTAAATTTAATTAATGAATTATTATTTAAAGAAAAGTATTAACTTTAAATATAATCAAGTTAAACTACAAGTTTAAACAAATGTATTTAAATTTGAATGGATGAATAGAAAGAATTTTACTAACGACTGAAAACTTGAACTATATACATATATATATATATATATATATATATATATATATATATATATATATATATATATATATATATATATATATGCTGATACGTATTCCTTCACGGATGAAAAAATATGATGAAAAGTTACTATCTGGAGTATATCCGTTCATTCTGTAGTCCATAAATTCATTGTTCCGACGTTTCGCTAGAATCGCATCCAGCATACGTATCAGCATATATATATATATATATATATATATATATATATATATATATATATATATATATATATATACATACATACACACACACACATATATATATATATAATATATTAAATATGGTGATATGCTTTCTTGTAATATAGTTAATAAATTAAAAATATTTCAAAAACAAGAATACTTTTAATGAATATATTTATTCAAAGCTTTTCGCCGATAAAATAGTACCAGCATCTTCAGAAAAATAATTATCTAATCTAATAATTAGATAATTATTTTCCTGAAGATGCTGGTACTATTTTATCGGCGAAAAGCTTTGAATTAATATATTCATTAAAAGTATTCTTGTTTTTGAAATATTTTTAATTTAATAACTATATTACAAGAAAACATATCACCATATTTAATATATATATATAAATTGGAATGCGCATACAATTATCTTCCTTTTTGTCTTCTTTTATTGACAGAATCAAATGTTAGTTACTGCAGTTAAAATGTAGTTAATTGGAGTTTATGATACGGACGGTAACGTTCCACGACAAGCATCATCTGCCTGTCGCGGAAACATAAGCTCAGTAGTTGCAGATTTAGAGTTAAAGAAATATGTTCGACGGCAAATATAATCAATATTGTCTGAGGCGCCACGGATTTTAAAACTGCATTGTCTGGACTCCCGCAGCGGAGTAAGAAGGTTATCCCTTCTCTGTGCTAAGAGTGTGTCATTTAAAAGCGTGTATTTCCTGTTAAACCCATTCTTATTCTGTTCACTGCTTCTTTCCTCTTTTCTCTGTATTGTAATATTTAATGACGAAATAAATATTACATAATATTTATTCAAACATGCAAAATATTAGCGGAATTAATTTAATAAGTCTTGTAACGTTACAACATTTTATTAACTTTTATTTTACACAATGCTATAAGAAAATCTGTGTTTCAAATAAGTTGCTTTAGTTTAATATTTCAACTAGATTTAAAATTTTTATAATTTTAAATTTATTCCGGTTTAAAAAATATGAATTATTTAATTTCCGATAGAAATTACCAGATTATGTAACGCTAGTACTGGAAAGTAAATTACAAACAAATAAAAGAGTTCAGATTGTTGAAGTCTATTCCAAATTAAGGTGGCTAGAGCCCCAGTGGACCAGTCGTATTTGTTTAAGAAATTGAGTTAGGAGCAGAAATTGGTGTCAAGTATGTTTTACTGACTGAGTGGTCTAATTGAAGTCACTACCTTTTGCATAGGTATGAGGTCCTCAAAGTGTCCTAAATGAAGGGACACTTTACCCAGGAACGTCTGCCCGGGTTCCTTGTACAGCTAGCATCCGAAGCAATGGCGCACCCTTGTTTCATGAGGGTACGGGTGGAAGCCTACAGGGATCCCACATGTCCAGTGCAATGATTCAAGTGCTAGAACATAGGCAGCAGAGGTTGTTGTAAGGCTGCTGCTTGGTGCGTTAGATGTGGCTTGGTCCAAGACCTGCACAAAGGATCAAGAGAACTTCAAGTGTATCCCTGTGGGGCTAATCACACCGCAAACTATCGAGGCTGCGCCATTTACAAGCAGGCCAACAAATCCATGGCTCAGGCAAGGAAGAAGGCCGATGGGGATAAAACCCCCAAAACGGCCCCTTCTACCAAAACACCAACATAGGTGCTTGATTCACGGTACACAACATCGACCATTTCCTACTCATAAACATCTGCTCCGGTTACCTCAGGAAAGCCGGCACAAATGCCAGCTCTTACTAAACCGGTTCTCCTACCCAAGCCAGCCATACTTCCTTCACCCAATCCTCCGGTATCCAAACCTGCTCTCCTACAAAATCCAGCCGTACTTCCTTTACTCAATCCTCCGGTATCCAAACCGGCTCTCCTACCCAAGCCAGCCGTACTTCCTTCACCCAATCATCCGGTATCCAAACCTGCTCTCCTACCCAAGCCAGCCGTACTTCCTTTACTCAATCCTCCGGTATCCAAACCGGTTCTCCTACCCAAGCCAGCCATACTTCCTTCACCCAATCCTCCGGTATCCAAACCGGCTCTCCTACCCAAGCCAGCCGTACTTCCTTCACCCAATCCTCCGGTATCCAAACCTGCTCTCCTACCCAATCCAGCCGTACTTCCTTTACTCAATCCTCCGGTATCCAAACCGGCTCTCCTACCCAAGCCAGCCGTACTTCCTTCACCCAATCCTCCGGTATCCAAACCTGCTCTCCTACCCAAGCCAGCCGTACTTCCTTCACCCAATCCTCCGGTATCCAAACCTGCTCTCCTACCCAAGCCAGCCGTACTTCCTTCACCCAATCCTCCGGTATCCAAACCGGCTCTCCTACCCAAGCCAGCCGTACTTCCTTCACCCAATCCTCCGGTATCCAAACCGGCTCTCCTACCCAAGCCAGCCGTACTTCCTTTACCCAATCCTCCGGTATCCAAACCTGCTCTCCTACCCAAGCCAGCCGTACTTCCTTCACTCAATCCTCCGGTATCCAAACCTGCTCTCCTACCCAAGCCAGCCGTACTTCCTTCACCCAATCCTCCGGTATCCAAACCAGCTCTCCTACCCAAGCCAGCCGTACTTCCTTCACCCAATCCTCCGGTATCCAAACCGGCTCTCCTACCCAAGCCAGCCGTACTTCCTTTACTCAATCCTCCGGTATCCAAACCGGCTCTCCTACCCAAGCCAGCCGTACTTCCTTTACCTAATCCTCCGGTATCCAAACCGGCTCTCCTACCCAAGCCAGCCGTACTTCCTTTACCCAATCCTCCGGTATCCAAACCGGCTCTCCTACCCAAGCCAGCCGTACTTCCTTCACCCAATCCTCCGGTATCCAAACCGGCTCTCCTACCCAAGCCAGCCGTACTTCCTTCACCCAATCCTCCGGTATCCAAACCGGCTCTCCTACCCAAGCCAGCCGTACTTCCTTCACCCAATCCTCCGGTATCCAAACCGGCTCTCCTACCCAAGCCAGCCGTACTTCCTTCACCCAATCCTCCGGTATCAAAAACCGGCTCTCCTACCCAAGCCAGCCGTACTTCCTTCACCCAATCCTCCTGTATCCAAACCGGCTCTCCTACCCAAGCCAGCCGTACTTCCTTCACCCAATCCTCCGGTATGCAAACCGGCTCTCCTACCCAAGCCAGCCGTACTTCCTTCACCCAATCCTCCGGTATCCAAACCGGCTCTCCTACCCAAGCCAGCCGTACTTCCTTCACCCAATCCTCCGGTATCCAAACCGGCTCTCCTACCCAAGCCAGCCGTACTTCCTTTACCCAATCCTCCGGTATCCAAACCGGCTCTCCTACCCAAGCCAGCCGTACTTCCTTCACCTAATCCTCCGGTATCCAAACCGGCTCTCCTACCCAAGCCAGCCGTACTTCCTTCACCCAATCCTCCGGTATCCAAACCTGCTCTCCTACCCAAGCCAGCCGTACTTCCTTCACCCAATCCTCCGGTATCCAAACCGGCTCTCCTACCCAAGCCAGCCGTACTTCCTTCACCCAATCCTCCGGTATCCAAACCTGCTCTCCTACCCAAGCCAGCCGTACTTCCTTTACCCAATCCTCCGGTATCCAAACCGGCTCTCCTACCCAAGCCAGCCGTACTTCCTTTACCCAATCCTCCGGTATCCAAACCGGCTCTCCTACCCAAGCCAGCCGTACTTCCTTCACCCAATCCTCCTGTATCCAAACCGGCTCTCCTACCCAAGCCAGCCGTACCTCCTTCACCCAATCCTCCGGTATCCAAACCGGCTCTCCTACCCAAGCCAGCCGTACTTCCTTCACCCAATCCTCCGGTATCCAAACCGGCTCTCCTACCCAAGCCAGCCGTACTTCCTTCACCCAATCCTCCGGTATCCAAACCGGCTCTCCTACCCAAGCCAGCCATACTTCCTTCACCCAATCCTCCGGTATCCAAACCGACTCTCCTACCCAAGCCAGCCGTATTTCCTTTACTCAATCCTCCGGTATCCAAACCTGCTCTCCTACCCAAGCCAGCCATACTTCCTTCACCCAATCCTCCGGTATCCAAACCTGCTCTCCTACCCAAGCCAGCCATACTTCCTTCACCCAATCCTCCGGTATCCAAACCTGCTCTCCTACCCAAGCCAGCCATACTTCCTTCACCCAATCCTCCGGTATCCAAACCGGCTCTCCTACCCAAGCCAGCCGTACTTCCTTCACCCAATCCTCCGGTATCCAAACCTGCTCTCCTACCCAAACCAGCCGTACTTCCTTTACCTAATCCTCCGGTATCCAAACCTGCTCTCCTACCCAAGCCAGCCGTACTTCCTTTACCTAATCCTCCGGTATCCAAACCTGCTCTCCTACCCAAGCCAGCCGTACTTCCTTCACTCAATCTTCCGGTATCCAAACCGGCTCTCCTACCCAAGCCAGCCGTACTTCCTTTACCTAATCCTCCGGTATCCAAACCTGCTCTCCTACCCAAGCCAGCCGTACTTCCTTCACCCCATCCTCCGGTATCCAAACCTGCTCTCCTACCCAAGCCAGCCGTACTTCCTTTACCTAATCCTCCGATATCCAAACCGGCTCTCCTACCCAAGCCAGCCGTACTTCCTTCACCCAATCCTCCGGTATCCAAACCGGCTCTCCTACCCAAGCCAGCCGTACTTCCTTTACCTAATCCTCCGGTATCCAAACCTGCTCTCCTACCCAAGCCAGCCGTACTTCCTTCACCCCATCCTCCGGTATCCAAACCTGCTCTCCTACCCAAGCCAGCCGTACTTCCTTTACCTAATCCTCCGATATCCAAACCGGCTCTCCTACCCAAGCCAGCCGTACTTCCTTCACCCAATCCTCCGGTATCCAAACCGGCTCTCCTACCCAAGCCAGCCATACTTCCTTCACCCAATCCTCCGGTATCCAAACCGGCTCTCCTACCCAAGCCAGCCGTACTTCCTTTACTCAATCCTCCGGTATCCAAACCTGCTCTCCTACCCAAGCGAGCCGTACTTCCTTTACCTAATCCTCCGGTATCCAAACCTGCTCTCCTACCCAAGCCAGCCGTACTTCCTTCACCCAATCCTCCGGTATCCAAACCGGCTCTCCTACCCAAGCCAGCCGTACTTCCTTCACCCAATCCTCCGGTATCCAAACCTGCTCTCCTACCCAAGCCAGCCGTACTTCCTTTACCTAATCCTCCGGTATCCAAACCTGCTCTCCTACCCAAGCCAGCCGTACTTCCTTTACCTAATCCTCCGGTATCCAAACCTGCTCTCCTACCCAAGCCAGCCGTACTTCCTTCACTCAATCCTCCGGTATCCAAACCGGCTCTCCTACCCAAGCCAGCCGTACTTCCTTCACCCAATCCTCCGGTATCCAAACCGGCTCTCCTACCCAAGCCAGCCGTACTTCCTTCACCCAATCCTCCGGTATCCAAACCTGCTCTCCTACCCAAGCCAGCCGTACTTCCTTTACCTAATCCTCCGGTATCCAAACCTGCTCTCCTACCCAAGCCAGCCGTACTTCCTTTACTCAATCCTCCGGTATCCAAACCGGCTCTCCTACCCAAGCCAGCCGTACGTCCTTCACCCAATCCTCCGGTATCCAAACCGGCTCTCCTACCCAAGCCAGCCGTACTTCCTTCACCCAATCCTCCGGTATCCAAACCGGCTCTCCTACCCAAGCCAGCCGTACTCCCTTTACCCAATCCTCCGGTATCCAAACCGGCTCTCCTACCCAAGCCAGCCGTACTTCCTTTACCTAATCCTCCGGTATCCAAACCGGCTCTCCTACCCAAGCCAGCCGTACTTCCTTCACCCAATCCTCCGGTATCCAAACCGGCTCTCCTACCCAAGCCAGCCGTACTTCCTTTACCTAATCCTCCGGTATCCAAACCTGCTCTCCTACCCAAGCCAGCCGTACTTCCTTCACCCAATCCTCCGGTATCCAAACCTGCTCTCCTACCCAAGCCAGCCGTACTTCCTTTACCTAATCCTCCGATATCCAAACCGGCTCTCCTACCCAAGCCAGCCGTACTTCCTTCACCCAATCCTCCGGTATCCAAACCGGCTTCTGGTCCTAAAGGCAGGTCTTTAGCGACACTTCTCGTTCCTAAAGCCAGAGTTAATCCCCC
>JBAIZL010000012.1:1695000-1705000 GCA_036971475.1 Prosapia bicincta | reverse complement strand
GTGCACTAGTCCCAAGGTTGCAAGTGTCCGATCAGTGGCGGTAACTAAAGACTCGCAGCAGTATGAAAGCAAAGGAAGTATATAGGTTTTATAAGTTAGATTAAGAGTAGTCCGATTGCAACCCCACTTGCTTCCAGCAAGACGTTTCAAGATGCAGAGTCGGTTGCTGGTTCGGTTGACAGTCTTGTTTACATGTGACTTCCAGGTGAGTTTATTGTCAAACGTCATCCCTAAGTATGTAGACTCGTTTGTTTTGTTGATAAGTGAGTCTCTTAATTGTAGTTTGGACTCTAAATCAGTATGGGCCAGAGAAAATGTCTAAAATGCTGTTTCCTCAACATTTATTTTCATAGCATTATCATCACACCAATAGGCCAGTGCATCCAAGGCCTGATTCAATGATTGTTCGGTTTTATTTCAGCCTTATATTTAGGGGTTTCATACCAGAAAACAAGATCGTCGGCAAATAGTAGGCACTTGATTCCACATACCTTCTTTAGTGCTGTTACTAGGTCGTTTATATAGACGTTAATGAGTGTGCAACTCATCACTACTCCTTGTGGAAGGCCAGTTTGCAGTTTTTTGTGTTTTGAAAGGTTATTTCCATATTTGACCCTGCACGATCATTGTCCAATGAATGATTGTATCCACTGCAGCATTTTGGATGTGACACCCATTTCAGAAAGTTTTAGAGTTACTTTTTCTGTGCAGACTAGATCATACGCTGATTTAAGATCAACAAACACAGCTGTTAATACTTTTCTATGACCTAGTGCATCCTTGATGTGTTGCGAAAGTTTTGCCACTTGTTGATTTGTGGAGCAGTTAGTTCTGAAGCCTGCTTGTTCCTCTGCTAAGATATTGTTGGTTTCGAGGTACCAGTTTACCATTCTCTCCATTGTTTTAGCAATGATGCTGGTGAGAGATATAGGTCTGTAGCTGTTGATTTGAGAGGGGTTCTTGTTTTTCTTAAGGACAGGTATAACAATTGCAGTTCTCCAATTGCTGGGTACAAAGCCACTATCCCAAACTTTATTGAATAGTTTGAGAAGAACTTCTGTGGCAGCCATGCCTAGGTTTTTCAAGAATTCTGGGTGAATGTTGTCTGCTCCAGGGGATTTCCTTGTCTTTAGCTGCTTTATAGATTATTTTAAATATAGCGGCTTTATGGCAAGGGCTAACTCATTTTCATTAAATGGTGCCTGGAATATGTTTACCAAATCTGTCTCATTTTTATTTGTAGCACTGCTGCGTATTAATTGCTTCAAAGCTTTAGTCATTTTCCTAATATGTGTATTCTTCTTTTGTACTTGTGCATAAGTTACAGCAAATGCATTGGCTATTACAGCATCAGACGTTAGCTCCTTGTTTTTGTATTGTATAGGGCCCTTCTTAGGGCAGGAACGTTTGTTTAAGAGGTTGGCCAGGTATTTGTGCGTGCGAGAACTATCTGACCGATAATTAATATTGGATATGAATGCATTGAAGCTGTTTCTTTTGGCATTTAGGATTTCCTGTTTTAAGATAGCACATTGGTGTTTCCAAGATTGAACATCCTGCACAGCTTTTGTTCTTTCAGCTTCGATTCGGAGCGCTTCTCGTTTCAATTTTAAGACTTGAAGTTCTGCTGTCCAAAGGGTGTATATTGTCTTACTTTGCCACGTGGGACACTATGTTTTGCACAATAGATTATATTTTTCGTTAGAGCTTCATTGATAACTTCTGGATGTTTGGTAAAATCAATACTAGTTTTCAATAGTATTTCATCAAGTAACTTAGAAAATTTGGACCAGTTGGCCTTCTTGAAGTTCCATGATGGCTTAGGGGAGGGTGTTTGGCGGTTCCTATTACAGTTGATAGCTATATCTGCAATTACGGGTCTATGTCGAGATCCTGGGTCATCTACTATGATTCTTTCGGCGTTGTGCCTTATATCGCTGGATACTATAAGCAGATCTGGATTTGTCGTTGAGCCGTTGTGATGGAGGTAGGCAGCCGGATCTTTTCTTTTGTAGATGAGGTCCATTGCTTTAGTGGTGAGTATATCCTCAATTTCTTTCCCCGCTCCATTCGTGTCGGAATAACCCCATTTGGTGGGCTGTAAACAGAGTAAATCTTGAAGTGGTTTTCATTTTTCCAGACATGTAGTTTAACAATCTCACATGTTTCCTCTGTATCTCCCATTTCTTATATGGTTTCAAATTCTGTAGTCAGGCTGTTTCGGACTCCTGTTATGATCCCGCTTGCCACTTGTCTAAATTTTGGGAGGAGATAGATGGTATATCCTGGGAATTGGTAGTATTGGAAACTATCATCAGTGACGTTGGCCTCCATTACAGTGAAAACATCGATGTTGTGTGTTTGTAATAGGTCTTGAAGTTGTGTCTTCTTGTCTTGAGACATGCCATCAGCATTCCACTGGATGACACGTAGGTGTAGTGTTTCGTACTGAAAAAAACGTTTAGATGTTTTCCCTTTAACTCTCATCTTCGTCTTCACGGCTGAGGCCAGTTAATAGACTTCTTTGCCGTCAAAAGAGACGTTGCCCAGGGTACACCACGTGGAGGTGAGTCTATTTCGTACCCCACGTTGAGCAAATATTAACATATTCATTTACTTTTACTAACGGCAGAGTCAGCTATTTTATAAAACCTAATACTTTGGATAGAGGTGATTGCAAATATGGACTAGATCACTTGAGAATAATCTAACACTTACAGACCATACTAAAAAGTAAATTACACGTAATAAACAAATGATAATAAATGTAAAAACCCAGAAAAATAATAGGTAAAATTTGAAAAAATGAAAAAAAACATTTTAAAAATGTTACAGGGTAAACTCAATGTTCTATATGATTATATTTGGCAATGTTTGATTACTAGATTACAATATAGCGGCGTATTTGTAACGGCATTACTTAGTTATCCGGTTGGGATAGATTTGGTGAAAAACCTAGGTTTTATTACATAAGGTCTCCACGTACTCTTGTATCTTTTTGCAAGATAGTGGAAATTAGAAGTCACTCTTCACTGATAATCGTAATCACATATTGATTCAGATATTTTTAATATAGGTAAACCAAAATTCTAAGAATGTGATCTGTCTATTAAGAAACCTTGAGTCTATAGGCCTATAGCGTGCTCTTGTAAGAAGAGGTTATTTCAGATTAAGGTACGTTTTAACCCCTACTTCTCTCTTGCGCATTTATAACCATTTGTTTCTTATTTATAATGGGCCCCGCAGGGGGGTGCGGACTAGCCGCACCTACGAGGGATTTGGCGTCCCTTGCGGTACCCTAGCCTAACACTACACCACTCACAAAGCATACACACACGCATGCACATATACACATACACTAACATCTTCACTTAGGGCATTTGACTGGTCAGAACCGTTGCGCGTTGGGAGTGCTGAAAGGTCCAGAGCTTGACTAACTCTGGTCTGGGACGCTGCTGTGAGCTTGCTCTGCCGAAGACGTATGCGCGGTTGCTGGTCCGCTAGCCATTTCGGTCCTTGGTCAGGGAGTGTCCGCGGTGCACAGGTGTCGGAGCCTGTGCACAGTATTACGAGTTCTCGACTGATGCCCATCCAGTCGAGCTAAGGAGAAACTATGGGCCCCAGAGTTCCGGGGGTTGGAAATGATCGAAAGTGATCCATGGGTGTACCCGTTCTCATAGTCTCGCCCGTAACGCCTGACACGATGGTTAGCTTAAAACAAATTTATGGAAAACTAACAAAAGTCCAACCAACCAATCAACCAGAGTAATGTAAAGAGGCGTCGTGAGGTTTCTCCGAAGATGCCTAGCGAAGTAAACGAGACGAGGAAAGAAATGCATGTAGCATCAGCCAAACTACCGCCTAAGTTTTTAATTGTTTCATGCGCAGAAGAAGGAAAAGATCTATCGAAGGTATCGCCTTTTCTGATCCATAAGGCTATAACTGGATGCGCAGCAGGACCTGTCTCTTCCATAAGAAAGTTACGGAATGGAACACTGCTGTTAGAAACAAGTAGTTCGAAGCAGTCACAATATTTGCTGAAAATGACCTCCTTCTTTGATCAGGTCAAGGTTTCGGTGGCCCCCCACAAAACCTTGAACTCATCAAAGGGAGTGATATCATGCAGAGATCTTTTGTATGTCGTGAGGACGAAATAAAATCAGAACTGGAATCGGAAGGTGTAACAGAAGTCGTACGAATTATGAGGATGGAAAACGGTCAGAGAGTTCCAACGACATCATTAATCCTGACATTCGGGAAACCACCTATCCCGGAGTATTTATATGCTGGATATCAACGGCTTCCTGTTAGGCCCTACGTTCCCAATTCACGGCGGTGCTTTAAATGCCAACGTTTTGGACACGTCAGCTCTTCTTGCTCCAAGCCAGACAGTGCGCATCTGAAGGCCATGTAGAGAAGGTTTGCACAAGTACTCCAAAATGCCCAAACTGTGCTGGTGATCACCCTGCTCGCTCCTTTAACTGCCCAAAGTTCAAGGAGGAGAAAGCGATCCTCAGCATAATGGCAAAGGATAAAACATCTTTCCACGAAGCAAAAAAGAAGTTCAAGTCAACTCAACCTAGACTTGAAACAAAATCTTATGCCTCAGCTACCAGCACTGAAAAGTCGTGTTCCAACTGTGTTGAGCTAAATAAAAAAATTGACCTTCTCACTGAGCAAGTTAGCCAGTTATTAGCATTAGTGACTAAAAATTCTGTTTCCAACTCAAAGACTAATGTTGAATGTGCGGAAAAATCTCCATTGCCAGTTACCTCTGCGAAAATTAAAAGATATAAGACACTATTAGAGACAAGGGAGAAAAACGTAAAAACTACTTCCAATACGAGTAATAAAAATAATAACAAAGCTGCACCTGTGAAAGTAGGTGCAAAATCACAAGCGACTCAAAAGGGGACCATTTTAAACTCCTCTTCTGAGTCAAAAAACTCTTCAGATTCCACCACTACAATAGTGGTGATGGAATCTGATGACTCTCTGCCTGGAACGTCCAACATTCCAGGCCAGCGAATTTGCAATGACGGCAGTGAGAGCCAGGTGAATTCATTTCACTAAAATACGATGTCCACACCTAAACAAACCGTGATTCAGTGGAACATTAACGGTGTTAGAAGTCACATTGAGGATTTCAAAATAATAGTAAGAGATGTGTCTCCTATGTACATCTGTATTCAAGAGACACATCTCCATGAATCGCACAATTTCTATCTAAGGGAGTATTCAGTTTACAGATCGGACTTCGTTACAGAAAATCGAGCTAGAGGTGGCGTAGCTATTCTAGCCCGTAACTGTGTCGACGCAGTTCCTGTGAGCTTAATAACTCCCTTACAAGCAGTGGCAATTCAAACAGCTGTTCCGTACAAACTCACTCTCTGTTGTATCTACCTCCCACCAAGTGACAACCTGCAACAGAGAGATCTTGTAGACCTTATGAATCAGTTACCGACTCCGTTTTTATTAGTGGGCGATTTCAATGCCCACCATGTTTCATGGGGTTCACCAGAATGCAACCCGCAAGGTAATCTGATCGAAAGCATCAGATAGGAACTGGATTTATACATGCTAAATGACGGTTCTCCGACACATTTAGCAGCGTCAACAGGTGGATGGACGGCTGTAGACCTGTCATTATGCAGTCCTGCTTTGGCTACAAGGCTTAAATGGTCGGCATTGCCTGATCTTTACAGTAGCGATCACATTCCTATTGAGATCTCTTTGTGTGACTCCTCACCCTGTTGTGTTCGACATCCCCGTTGGATCCTGAAAAAAGCCAACTGGGAACAATTTTCACAAGATCTAGAATCACTGGACGTGGATTACTTGGCTCCCATTGATGACATTGTCAATTCATTTACAAAAACCGTTTTGAATGCTGCCGGAAAGGCAATTCCGAAAACCTCATCCAAACCACGACGACCACCTGTTCCGTGGTGGAATGATGAGTGCACTGTGATCCTTCGTCAACGGAGAAAAGCTCTGGACCAGTTCAAGAGACATCCAACGAGCGAAAACCTGGAAAAATATAAAATCTTCCGTGCGAAAGCACGGAGAATATTTAGGCAAAGTAAACGAGAATCATGGTCGCAGTACATTGGCTCAATTACAAGAACTACAGCTGCATCCACAGTATGGAAGAAATTACGACCAGTCTGTGGCATTTCCGTTCCGATGCCATTAATTTCATTAAGGCATTCGGATGGTGTTTTTACCACGGACTCTGAGGAAATTGCCAATGTGCTAGCGTTATCGTTTTCAAAACATTCTTCATCATCTGTATACAAGGACGCTTTCCAGGTGTACAAACATAAATAGGAAGCCTTACCTTTCACCGTTGAAGTGTCTGGAGATTCTTGTTTGAATATCCATTTCTCTATCGACGAACTAGAGTCAGCTCTCTCGTCAACGAAGGATTCAGCCCCAGGCCAGGATGATATTGTATACTCCATGATTAAAAATCTACCACCGTCGGCAAAAGTAGTTCTCCTTCGGATATACAACCGTATATTCGAGGAGCACGGTTTTTCCGATGCATGGTTAGAAGCGACAATAATTCCTCTTCTAAAACAAGGAAAGGACAAAACTAATCCCAGTAGTTACAGACCCATCTCTCTGACCAGCTGCTTATGCAAACTACTGGAGAAGATGGTCAACCGTCGTCTTGTCTGGTATCTAGAAACAAACAAACTTCTTTCTAACGTTCAGTGTGGTTCCAGACAAGGACGTTCATCAGTTGACCAATTGGTTTGGTTAGAGTCAGCTATACAGAATGCCTTCATCTTACGACAAACACTGGTAGCTGTTTTCTTTGACCTTGAGAAGGCATATGACATGGCATGGAGAAGAGGAATTTTGAACGTATTGAAATCATGGGGTATACAAGGTAACATTCTTGATTTTATACAAAATTATTTGATTAACAGGACTTTCCGTGTACGTCTAGGAGGCATATATTCTGATCGTTGTGAACTAGAGAATGGTGTACCACAGGGTGGCATTTTGAGTGTGACGCTGTTTGCTGTAGCCATTAACAGCGTCACTTCAAACGTACAGTCACCGGTCCACTGTTCCCTGTTTGTAGACGATTTTTGTATATATATGGCTGCTAGAAGTATGGCAACAGCGGAAAGATCCTTACAATTAGTCATTAATAAATTGCAAGAATGGACCAAATCTACGGGCTTGAAGGTTTCGGCTTCAAAGACCCAGTGTATAGCATTTAGTCGTCGCAGGCAACACCAGGAACCTATTCTTTATCCTGATGGTACGCGGCTTCAAACCGCGGATAATGTGAGATTTTTGGGTCTTTTATTGGATAAAACACTTTCATGGAATCCGCATGTGCGTGATTTGAGGACCCGGTGCAGCAAGATATTGGATATGTTGAGAATTCTAAGTGGTACAAATTGGGGAGCAGACAGAACCTGTATGCTCCGTTTCTATCGCGCCGTTGTAAGATTGTGCATAGATTACGGCTGTATAGCCTATTCATCTGCTCGACCTACGGTTCTGAAACTCCTGGATTCAATACATCACGCTGGCCTTATACTTTCTACTGGGGCTTTTAGATCAAGCCCAATCTCCAGCCTTCTAGTTGAAGCTGGAGATCCATCTCTCTCAATGCGACGTCAAATGCTACAAATATCATATTACACTGGTCTTCGAAGTAAACCTAAACATCCGGCATTCAAAGCAGTTTTTGATAACTACCTCGAGGATCGTTACAATGTGCGTCAACTTTCAACTGCTCCCTTCGGAATACGAACGTTGCGCATTTTTAGCAATCTAAATTTAGAACATCCACCTATATTCGAACGAACATCATGCTACATCCCTCCATGGACAATACAAAAGCCAAAATGTGTCTTCTCATTGTCCATGTACCTAAAACTCAATACTCCTGACGTTATTTATCGTTAGGAGTTTTTGCAGATCCAACAAACTCACCAACATACTGTGCCTATATTCACAGACGGTTCAAAACTGGACAATGGGATAGGTTGTGCATTTTATATGGAAGGACAAACCTTCACTTACGGATTACCTTCAGCCTGTAGCGTTTTTACTGCAGAACTTTATGCAATTTTCCAAGCTTTAAGATCAATTCCGTCTACAAAATCTAAATATCTTGTGTGTTGTGCTTCCAAAAGTGCTCTCCAGGCTATTCAGGAAATGTACACTAAGAACCCTTTAGTTGGAGACATCTTGTGCTCTATACACAGGCTCCAATGACGAGGTGTCGAGGTGTCATTTCTCTGGGTGCCTGGTTACTGTGGAATATTCGGAAACACTAAAGCAGATGAAGTTGCAAAATTAGCTACAGGTATGTTGCCATCGACACAACGTGTGATGGCATCAGATTTTGTATGTAAAGTTGAATCTACACAATTCTCTGTTTGGAATGAAGAATGGCAAAATGTAAATAGAAACAAGCTGAGGGACATCAAAAATACCGTCCGACCATGGAGGACATCTGTTCGTTCGAATCGTAGGGAGGAAGTGGTGGTAACTCGACCTCGCATCGGCCACTCTTTGTTAACGCATGGATGGTTGATGAGACATGACGATCCCCCACTTTGTCCGTTTTGTAAAAGTACCATCACAATCAAGCACATTCTGCTTGATTGCGATGAGTTGACAAATTTGTATATTCGTTACAATCTTCGAGGTGGTTTAAAGGTGGTTTTAAGGGACGATGTCACGGCTATCGACCGTGTCCTCGCTTTCTTAAGCCACCTTAATCTACTTAATAATATTTAAATTTTGTATAATTTTAGGTTCTTTAGTTTTAGATAATTAGAATTAGTTTAAAACATTTATTTTATTTTATTTTGTTTTATTTTGATTAGTTTTATTTATGTAATATTTTAATATTTATTTTTAAAAAACTTTAGTTAGGCGATAATAACCTCAATAGGGTTTTCGCCTGGAAAAAAAATTATAATATATATATATAAGTAACCGATGTAAACATGAATGAAATCGTGGTTGACCTAGTATTTATTCACATTTTACTTTTAAACATTTTGTAAATAATTTGAAACCATTATGTTCTAATCATTTAGGTAAAACTCAACGCGGATCTGTTTATTGTTATTCCGGGATTTGGTGTATCGCACAAGTTTGCACTGTGCTACACATTAAGATAAAATTAATCAGAACTCAGATGGCGCTTCAGGACGACCAATTAATTACGTTATCTAGAAGGCAGAGAAGTATCACTGGCAGAGCGAAGTAATTAAGGCGGCGTATGCAAATGGGACGGCGTGCCAAGATGTGTGCAAGACGGTTCGCAGAGGTTATCTTCTTTAGGAATAACGCAACTTCTGTTTATTGCTGCCTCAAACCGAGTCGCTTAGGTAATACTAATGTCTGTTACCAACGCCAGAAGCACTAATGGTGAACAAATGTGTCACGAACTCTCTCATATAATTTGCTCGCTCCGGGTTTGGTGAATATTAACGACAGTTAAAAGTTTTGTTATTTGAAGAACTATTGCCGATAACAAAGATAAAGAAAAGCAAAAACGCAATGCTTTAGTTTATCTAAGTAATAATACAAATACTGACATGAGTGTATAAGTAAAAAATAATTAAAACATTTTATATTAAATTTACAGTTTTTCACAGTATGCTCTGCACCCCGTTAAACAAACTAAATAATTGTTTACAATAATACAGTTATTTGAGTAGACCAAGAGATTTATTCAGTTCAAGGAAACCCTAAACAAGATATTAGCTCGAGATATTTCGTACAGCATTGTTGACTACAGTTATATTTTATATTCCTGCAGCTATATTTGATGAGCATAATATTAATTAAAACAACCTCTCACCACAAATTCAACAAACTTTATTTCAACCTTATGTAAAATAAAATTTGTTGAATTTGTGGTGAGAGGTTGTTTTAATAAAAATAAACATTTACGCCACAGTTGCTTCAAGTTATTGTCATGAGCATAATACTTTCTTGGTACAGTGAACAG
>JBAIZL010000012.1:1680000-1692500 GCA_036971475.1 Prosapia bicincta | reverse complement strand
TTTCCTGAAGATGCTGGTACTATTTTATCGGCGAAAAGCTTTGAATAAATATATTCTTTAAAAGTATTCTTTTTTTTGAAATATTTTTAATTTATTATATATATATATATCACTTACACTTTGATGTACTTAGAACAGAAACATACTTTAAATATTCGATTTTCTTGAACTATATGTTTTCAATTTACTATTCGGAAATACATTAATTAAAGGTAATTGTTTAAGTACATGAAAGTGTAAGTCATAAGTGAATATAATGAAAAACAAGATATATATATATATATATATATATATATATATATATATATATATATATTAAAACAACATAGGTTATTCAAATACAAGAATTTTTATTATTTTATATCCAAAGCTTTTCGTTGGCAAACAGTACCAACATCATCAGGAATGAAAATTAAATTTTCAGAACATCTGAATTTTCATTCCTAATGATGTTGGTACTGATTGCCAACGAAAAGCTTTGGATATAAAATAATAAAGATTCTTGTATTTGAATAACCTATGTTGTTTTAAATTATTAAACAAGAAAACGTATTTTATATATATATATATATATATATATATATATATATATATATATATAAATATCGCAATATGTTTTCTTGTGTATTAATAAAGAACAAAAGTAAAAATACAAATACAAGAATTATATTTGAATTTACAATTCAAAGCTTTTCGTTGGCTAACAGTACCAACATCCAAGCTTATCAACATCATGATGTTGGTACTGTTAGCCAACGAAAAGCTTTGAATTGTAAATTCAAATATAATTCTTGTATTTGTATTTTGACTTTTGTTCTTTATATATATATATATATATAGAGAGAGAGAGAGAGAGAGAGAAAGAAAGAGAAAGAGAGAGAGAGATAGAAAGAGTATAAACATATAGAAGGGATTGAATAATATTAAGCTCTGATTTAAAATAATTATTAATTTCTTCCTTAATGTCGATATTATTGAGTTGTTATTGTGATTAACATGTTTTTAATTGTACCAAGGTTTAATTTGGCAATATAAACTGTACTGGGGTATAGAATTGGATGGGGGGAGGAGCCCAAATGGGGCCCCAATGAGTCCCCAAAGCGCTTTCAAGTTAATCCAAATCTGTTCAAGATAGTTTAGTTTTAAAGAATAACAAATAATATCGTTCAAAGATTCGCTTGAAACGGTTACATAAAGTACAGTAGCCAAAGGCAGTGGATAAAATGAGTATTTATAATTAATAACTTCTGAAAATCGAAGACATTTTAGTTCTCTAACGTTATTTATTAATAAAATATTTTTGTTTAACTGTTCATTAATATACAGAAATACGTTTTTAGTTAACATTCACCAACATAAAGCTTCCAGCTATTCTCAAGCCACCATTTTAAAAATATTGAAAATAGTTGTTCAGTGAACCAAACATTCTCCTCCCGAAGACAGATCATCAACTACTTGCGTTCCATCATTTGTTTGTTTTATTTCAAAATAAATTTTATGATTTACTTGTTTCTAGAATCTACTAGAATCGTAGTTTTGAAGATTTCACAATACTATAATATTTCGTACTGTAGTAAACTAACTTTTCATTTTATTACAATTTTAATTTTAAGGTGAGTTGAGAACGTTGATAAGTGCTGCGATCTAGGAAAGATAAACCTAACTAATTGTAACAAATAATTTTTATATTGATTGTCGATAATGCAGAATAAATAAGGATTAGAGAACAGGGAATCTTAATTTATTTTCTTTTACAGTGTAACGGCTTGTCTCAGAACTAAATTATTATTTAAGTAACGTGCTATTTCCATAACTCTGTAACACTTAACTGCTTTTTGTGCAAGTCTAACTGTATTCACTTGATTTGTATATTGTAGCCAATAATATTTCTCGTATTAATATTTGAAGATAGTTTATTTCCTATTTTACAGAGTAAGTTTGCGAAAGTTACAGTATAATACTTATTATGTATCAGAAGAATATATTAAAGACAAAATTGTTCTACATCATATCTAGCTGTCTGAAAAATTGTTTCAGTTTTATGTATTTACAGTAAAAACAAAACAAAAAAATAATATTTTAGATAGAAACTCATAAGTTCTACGATTAATTAAAACTTTAAAACCCTTAATTCAGTTAGTATTCGATTACGAGTAGGCTAATGTCGTACGTTAAGAAATATAGCAAACCTGAGTGGCCATTAATGGTAATGTAATTTTGTGTCGTTTTAAATTAGACCGCACCTGTTTTATTTGTACTGTTATCTTTTTATTTATTGTCTATAAATGTTCGAGCGCATTGAGATTACCTTAAGGGCTATTTTGCTTTTATCTGACAGACGATGACAAATGTTAGTTTAGACGCCAATTAAAAGACGGAAAAAATACGTTACAATCATTTAACAATTTTTACTTGTAGAAAAATAATGACCCTGTGTAAAATTAACGTCGATTCAAGTTCATAATAATCTAAATAAACGTTTTATTCCAAGAAGTAAATATATAAACTGTGTTACATTCCTACAGAGAAGAGTATTGATTTTAGTCGTAAATCAAACAAAAATAGTAATAACAGAATTAAAAAGTTTTACTACAACAGATAAAAAAGTATACACAGTTAATAAAATAACGGTAAAAAAAATTCAATAACATTTAAGCAAAATACCTTTCACACAAGTGTTTGAGCAGTAGGCCTTATTTAGGAACAAATTTTAATTACCAAGTTTTTCATTTCCATTCCGAAACTCACCAATAAAAATGTAAACATTAATTTTACATAAAAGCCCAAAGCAATCAGAACTGCAACCCCAACTAAAAAATCACCACCTAACTTCACTACTCGGAAACAATCAAGCGTTTGAGCAGTAGAGAGGCCTAAAACAATCAAAACTGCAACCCCGACTAAAAAATCACCACCTAATTTCACTACTCGGAAACAATCAAGCGTTTGAGCAGTAGAGAGGCCTAAAACAATCAGAACTGCAACCCCGACTTAAATATCACCACCTAATTTCACTACTCGGAAACAATCAAGCGTTTAAGCAGTAGAGAGGCCTAAAGCAATTAGAACTGCAACCCCGACTAAAAAATCACCACCTAATTTCACTACTCGGAAACAATCAAGCGTTTTAGCAGTAGAGAGGCCTAAAGCAATTAGAACTGCAACCCCGACTAAAAAATCACCACCTAATTTCACTACTCGGAAACAATCAAGCGTTTTAGCAGTAGAGAGGCCTAAAACAATTAGAACTGCAACCCCGACTAAAAAATCACCACCTAATTTCACTACTCGGAAACAATCAAGCGTTTGAGCAGTAGAGAGGCCTAAAACAATCAAAACTGCAACCCCGACTAAAAAATCACCACCTAATTTCACTACTCGGAAACAATCAAGCGTTTGAGCAGTAGAGAGGCCTAAAACAATCAAAACTGCAACCCCGACTAAAAAATCACCACCTAATTTCACTACTCGGAAACAATCAAGCGTTTGAGCAGTAGAGAGGCCTAAAGCAATTAGAACTGCAACCCGACTAAAAAATCACCACCTAACTTCACTACTCCGAAACAGTCAAGTGTTTGAGCAGTAGAGAGGCCTAAAACAATCAGAACTGCAACCCCGACTAAGAAATCACCACCTAATTTCATTACGCGGAAAGTTTGCTCTTTCTCTGGGTTCATTATCTAAGATTTATATTCCCTGCTCCTTTTAAATTCCTTCTATTAGCTCATACTCTATTAGCTCACACTCTATTAGCTCACACTCTATTAGCTCACACTATTAGCTCACACTCTATTAGCTCACACTCTATTAGCTCACACTCTATTAGCTCACACTCTATTAGCTCACACTCTATTAGCTCACACTATTAGCTCACAGTCTATTAGCTCACAGTCTATTAGCTCACACTCTATTAGCTCTCACTCTATTAGCTCACACTCTATTAGCTCACACTCTATTAGCTCATACTCTATTAGCTCACACTCTCATTATATATATATATTTCTAACACAAATTTTCAATCGTTAATAAAATACGTTTTTATTCATCCAATCAGGTTCAAATAAATTTCTTAAACTTATAGTGGATTGTAATTGATGCTAATACAGTTTTTTCAAATACTTGTTTAATAATTAAATTATAAAATGTGGGGCCCAGCCGGATTCGAACTGAGAATCTTCATGTTCGAAGTCTAGTGCGCCTTGGCACTGCCCCAACTTTCCAATACCTACAAATATATTTTTCCAAGATGTATATGAGCTTTTCCTCTCCATCTGGTTGTCGTCGAAACCTCTCCAATGTACAACCTAAAACTGTTGCCATGGTTACCACACAATATCATTAACAGTGCTCTAGGGCAGTAAAATAATTTTGTTTTTGGTAACTTCAGTAGAAATTTATTTTAAAACATGTTCTTTTATATTACTTGTTTTTACGTGTTATTGCATATCTATAATTGATAATGGAAACAACGGAAAAATTGATAATGGATGTTGAGAAAAATGTTTTATTAGTGAGAAATGAGTGTTTGTTTTCAACGTGTTTTTCTATGTACCAACTATCTTCATTTTCCTAATAGCCACATCTCTCCACAACACTTTAGTAATGGAGAACATTTAGTAAGCAACTGAGTGGTTTTAATTACGATTGGAGCACTTTAAAGGAGAACTTGAAGGAAACCGAGAAATGAAGGAAGAAATAGAGGTTAAGAAAAAATATGTTTTAAAAGGAACCGAGTTGGACTATCTAAAACAATTTAACCATGATGTATCTATCTACATCTGCTGGAGGTTTCTACTCTCGTCGTAAGGTATTTGCACTAAGCCTTTCTACAGCCGATGCTACAGGTTATTCAGGGAACATCTGATGTTGTAGAGAAGGACCTGATATTACAACTAACTTAGGTCTAGAACTACACCACACACTTTGAAATACGAAGGTCTTTGAAAATATCTAACATTGTTGTGGCGTTTGTTGCAACATCTGTGACGTCAGTCTGTTACATGGAGGTTTCATATCAAACTGAATGAAGTGAAGTCAGTCCACATCAACTTCACAAATAAGCTACTGAAAGTTTCTCCGTTAATGGATGTTAACGGAATCATCATCCCTTACGAAAATAAAGCTAAATATCTAGGTATGAACTTAGATGCTAAACTAAGATGGAAACACCACATCAAGAAAAAGAAGGAGGAATGAAATATCAAATACCGTAAGCACTATTGGCGTTTGGGAAGAGATTCAAACCTTGCTTTAGGAAATAAAATAAAACTCTACAATCAGATTTTGAAACCAGTTTGGATGTATGGCAGTCAAATGAGGGGGGGGGATTGTGCAAAGGAATCTAATGTAGAAATTCTCCGGAGTTTCCAAAATAAAGTACAGGGAAATATGGTTAATGCCCATTGGTATATAAAAACAAAGATATTCACCGAGATCTAAATATTCTGACGATACCAGAAGAAATAAAGGAGATGGCGAAAAAACATGAAAAGAGACCTCACCTTCATTCAAGTACAATGGCTCTTTAAGTTCTCGATAACCAAAGCATGGTTAGAAGATTGAAGAGAAGCAAACCATTTGAGTTAGTGTAGTGTTGTGTTGTGTTGTGCTAGTTGTAATATAATATGTATTGACAATGTCCAGACAGGAACTAATGAGTCAATGGGCACTTAAATTACATCGGTATTTAGGTTAAGATAATGCAAGGAAAGTTAATGGTTGCTCTAATAAGACCAGTTTTAATAATAATAAAAACATAGAGGTTTCATACAAAGCTGCACACCTCAATAAGTTGGCAGCCTCTGACAGTGACCAGACTTGAACTTGCTTATGAATCACTTAATTTTACTACAAAGCTACATCTTTTTCGAAATGAATTAAATTGAAAATTATCCCACATATTCGTTTATATATTAGTTTAAAAATCCTCTAATGTCAAACAGGCATAGCTCATATTTTTCTACAACATGACGCCTGTATTAAAAGCAATTTACTGCTCTGGAATGGAAGTATCACCGCTTTTACTACTTCATGGCGTGCATTAACATAGCATTAAGAGTGAAATATTAGACTTCTATTTACAAGAAAATTAATTATGCACACCGTGGAGGAAATACTTAATTTATTCTGCTTTTATTCTAAAATTGTATGTTAAAGAGTGTAGGGACTGTGTTCTAAATGTAGACATTATTCCCATAGAGTCTTTTGGCAAATTTCCAAAAATTGCGATACAAGCGGATAAAATACGACATTACCAGCAAAGCGATTCATTAATCTTCAAACATTGTACATAGAACTAAGTAACTGGAAGAAATCTATGCAGTTAAGGATCTCAGTGCTTTTGATGAATGCAACGTTTGGCAACAGAACAACGTACAAATTGATTAGTCTGGGACTGTCTTGTTAGTATTCCTACAGCTTTCTTAGAATTCTATAACATTAGACTAACGGTTTTTCATAGTAATTGTGTTACACACACACACACACACACACACACACACACACACACACACACACACACACACACACACACACACACACACACACACACACACACACACACACACACACACACACACACACACTGTAACGGTCTGAATTACCGTTTCAATTAAGAAATTAATAATTTCTTATTTTTTAAATAGCAATTTTAATATTTAAATAATAAGGTTTTAATTTATGGTATAATAAACATAGTAAAGAGTCAAGAAGTCAGTAAAATTTTGAATAAGTATTATTAAGACAAATTAAAAATTATAATAGCACGAAACGGTAATAATTAATTAAATTTGACGAGCGAGAGTGAAGTGAAAAATGTTCTAAGTGCCGAAAAATGCTAACTTGAGAACTAGGCCACGTAGAACTATCATCGACATTTTGAAATGACCAGAAAAATCCATAATAAACAGTAGTGAAAACAGAATTTAAAAACTCAAATAACAAAAAAGTTACAGCCATTTAAAAAATAATAGACTTTTTCAGTGTTCTAAAACAGATAACAAAATTATGCAGGTTAAAACTAATACGTTGTCCAACCCGCCCGTACAAGAAACAAGCACGGAGATAGCGACGAGCTTAGAGCGGAGGGGAAGGGTGACACAGCAGCAATAAATACCGGAACTTATGGACCTGTAAGGCAGTCTGTAAAAATTTTTTAATACGAGGTGCTAATGGCCGTTATGTCGAATCGCGTCTAGAACCACCATTAGGCCAGATGGGGCAAAACCACTACGTTTCCGCCGTCTACTTCCATCCATGGACGAGGGCTTCAGACTCAGCCTCCGGGACGTAAAAATGGAGAAAGACTTCCATCAACTGACCAGGGATGGCAACTTCCGATGTCCAAGGACCAGGGAATCCAGACGAGAGGACTCCAGGACCGGCAGGGAAATCCTTGGCAAGTCATTTTCTCTATTACATACAAATTAACGTCAAATCTAGTCAGTTGAATTTATTAAATTCAAATTACCAATTAAACTTAAACAATGACTTCATTATATGTTGAAAAATTAAATAAAACTTAAAAACTTTAAAAATAAACACATACACACACACACACATACACACACACACACACACACACACACACACACACACACATATACACTCATACAATTTAAATCATATATTCCTCATTTACCAATCACAACAGGTAACAAACCAAACACAAATTTTAACAGGTTTTATATTAAGATGTTTTTATCAACTCATATCTACAGTACGTGGAGATAAACAGGTTTATTTATGTAATGAAAAATTTAGCGAAAATCAAATGTTCTGGTCACAATGTACGAATAGCAGAAACATCAAGATAAATAAAGTATAGGGAATTTCGTTTAAAAACACATCATTTAAATTATTTATGGAGGCTCAAATAATTTAATTAAGCATTTCTTTATAACATAAAAATACATTAACTGTCGTATTTGTACTCTATATTGATAAAAATATAATGAAGTATTTGCATATGGATCTAAGTAGAAATAAGTTTATAGTTACGAATAAATTCTAACCATTTTATGTTAGGTTTTATTTCATGGGTGTAGGAATTTAGCTCACTTACATTAATTATTTCAAGTAACTAATAATTTTTGCGCAAGCTCCTTATGGCTTCAACCAGAGGATAAAGATATCGCGGAAATCTGAAGATGTGAAATCCAGCTTGTGTAACCTCTACAGTCACTCGTCTACTTTTACTTGTAACCTCTACAGTCACTCGTCTAACTCTACGTGTAACCTCTACAGTCACGAATCCTAATTCAAACTCGTATCTTGCACTCGGATCTAAATACTCTGCCTGGGCGAGGCCAGTTCTTCGATCCGAGTCAAGGTTTATGACCGGTTTTCTAGAGTTATTTGGGGTAACCTTTGGAGCACCTCGATTTTAGAACCGAAGTTGTTTGAACTGCTAGACTCTAGCTCAGTCTCGTTAATGTGAAATAAACCTTTAGCCAATCCTGGACGGTCTAATTTAAGAACCGGATACACAACATATGTGACTGGATTCATTTACAGTGAGAGGCCGCAGTTATTCTATTAAGAATTCATTAAACTTCGTAATCGACTCACATTGCAAAGTCATTCGTGAAAAGCTTTCAAAACAAGAAATATGTTAAAACTTTAAGAGTTGTGATTCTTAGTACTGGACTTCAGGGTCAATAAAGAGGACTTTAAGATGCTAATATTAGCGAGTTTTCTATCGAGCGTATGCAACCACACCCCTATGAATACAACCTTAAACTCGTCCGAGTATCTTCGAAGCAACGGGCTTGGTGCCACGACCCGTGATAACATTCTTAAGACCTCGAAATCCTTACTGGCCTAGTGAACGGCCCATGGGGCGATTCTATACTCCAACCAAACACTGTGGTTTCTACCACTTTTGCAGAACTACGTGGGTTCAGTTAGAACCAGCGTTAGATCTATATTAAACCTTTTTCTTCTTTTTTACCCGCATACTCACGTTAGAAAAAGCAGCTCGCCAGAAGTCGGCTGTCACGAGGGCTCGTTGGGTTTTGAGGGCCTAAACCGAGGTTGAAAAAAATTATCTTGCCGTGTCAGGGAGAAGATTTATGTATTACCTTATATTTACTGTATTAACCATATTTTGCCACTTATCCAACAAGTGTCGGCTGCTTATAGAATATTTTACAAAAAACTTTAAAGAAAAATTAAGTTTTCAAATATGACAAACTCGAAATAGAAATTTTCATATTATTCTAGGTTTCTGCTAAGTTCTATATAAATCCTCAGTGCCCTCAGTGCCACAAGCTTCTGCATAGTTCCGAACATTGACAAATTCCTTCCTCTTGAAAGTCCTCTATTTCATTCCATCTCTAGGAGCTTCCAATCTCCTTCACCTGAGAGCCAGGTGAATCCATTTCACTAAAATACAATGTCCACACCTAAACAAACCGTGATTCAGTGGAACATTAACGGTGTTAAAAGTCACATTGAGGATCTCAAATTAATTGTAAGGGATGTGTCCCCTATGTACATTTGTATTCAGGAGACACATCTTCATGAATCGCACATTTTCCATCTAAGGGAGTATTCAGTTTACAGATCAGACTTCGTTACAGAAAATCGAGCTAGAGGTGGCGTAGCCATTCTAGCCCGTGACTGTGTCGACGCCGTTTCTCTGAACTTAATAACTCCCTTACAAGCAGTAGCAATTCAAACAGCTGTTCCATACAAACTCACTCTCTGTTGTGTCTACCTCCCACCAAGTGACAACCTGCAACAGAGAGATCTTGTAGACCTTATGAATCAGTTGCCGACTCCGTTTTTATTAGTGGGCGATTTCAATGCCCACCATGTTTCATGGGGTTCCCCAGAATGCAACCCGCGAGGTAATCTGATCGAAAGCATCAGATCGGAACTGGATTTATACCTGCTAAATGACGGTTCTCCGACACATTTAGCAGCGTCAACAGGTGGATGGACAACTGTAGACTTGTCATTATGCAGTCCTGTCTTGGCTACAAGGCTAAAATGGTCAGCATTGCCTGATCTTTACAGTAGCGACCACATTCCTATTGAGATCTCTTTGTGTGACTCCTCACCCTGTTGTGTTCGACATCCCCGTTGGATCCTGAAAAAAGCCAACTGGGAACAATTTTCACAAGATCTCGAATCACTGGACGTGGATTACTTGGCTCCCATTGATGACATTGTCAATTCATTTACAAAAACCGTTTTGAATGCTGCCGGAAAGGCAATTCCAAAAACCTCATCCAATCCACGACGACCACCTGTTCCGTGGTGGAATGATGAGTGCACTGTGATCCTTCGTCAACGGAGAAAAGCTTTGAACCAGTTCAAGAGACATCTAACGAGTGAAAACCTGGAAAAATATAAAATCTTCCATGCGAAAGCAGGGAGAATATTTAGGCAAAGTAAACGAGAATCATGGTCGCAGTACATTGGCTCAATTACGAGAACTAGAGCTCCATCCACAGTATGGAAGAAATTACGATCAGTCTGTGGCATTTCCGTTCCGATGCCATTAATTTCATTAAGGCATCCGGATGGAGTTATGACCACGGACTGTGAGGAAATTGCCAATGTGCTAGCATTATCGTTCTCAGAACATTCTTCATCTTCTGCATACAAGGACGCTTTCCAGGTGTACAAACGTAAACAGGAAGCCTTACCATTCACCGTTGGAGTGTCTGGAGATTCTTGTTTAAATAACCATTTCTCTATCGACGAACTAGAGTCAGCTCTCTCGTCAACGAAGGATTCAGCTCCAGGCCCGGATGATATTGTATACTCCATGATTAAAAATCTACCACCGTCGGCAAAACTAGTTCTCCTTCGGATATACAACCGTATATTTGTGGAGCACGGTTTTCCCGATGCATGGTTAGAAGCGACAATAATTCCTCTTCTAAAACAAGGAAAGGACAAAACTAATCCCAGTAGTTACAGACCCATCTCGCTGACCAGCTGCCTATGCAAACTACTGGAGAAGATGGTCAACCGTCGTCTTGTCTGGTATCTAGAAACAAACAAACTTCTTTCTAACGTTCAGTGTGGTTCCAGACAAGGACGTTCATCAGTAGACCAATTGGTTTTGTTGGAGTCAGCTATACAGAATGCCTTCATCTTACGACAAACACTGGTAGCTGTTTTCTTTGACCTTGAGAAGGCATATGACATGGCATGGAGAAGAGGAATTTTGAACGTATTGAAATCATGGGGTATACAAGGTAACATTCTTGCTTTTATAAAAAATTATTTGAATAACAGGACTTTCCGTGTACGTCTAGGAGGCATATATTCTGATCGTTGCGAACTAGAGAATGGTGTACCACAGGGTGGCGTTTTGAGTGTGACGCTGTTTGCTGTTGCCATTAACGGCGTCACTTCAAACGTACAGTCACCGGTCCACTGTTCCCTGTTTGTAGACGATTTTTGTATATATATGGCTGCTAGAAGTATGGCAACAGCGGAAAGATCCTTACAATTAGTAATTAATAAATTGCAAGAGTGGACCAAATCTACGGGCTTCAAGTTTTCGGCTTCGAAGACCCAGTGTATAGCATTTAGTCGTCGCAGGCAACACCAGGAACCTATTCTTTATCTTGATGGTACGCGGCTTCAAACCGCGGATAATGTGAGATTTTTGGGTCTTTTATTGGATAAAAGACTTTCATGGAATCCGCATGTGCGTGATTTGAGGACCCGGTGCAGCAAGATATTGGATATGTTGAGAGTTCTAAGTGGTACAAATTGGGGAGCAGACAGAACCTGTATGCTCCGTTTCTATCGCGCCGTTGTAAGATCGCGCATAGATTACGGCTGTATAGCCTATTCATCTGCTCGACCTACGGTTCTGAAACTCCTGGATTCAATACATCACGCTGGTCTTAGACTTTCTACTGGTGCTTTTAGATCAAGCCCAATCTCCAGCCTTCTAGTTGAAGCTGGAGAACCATCTCTCTCTATGCGACGTCAAATGCTACAAATTTCATATTACACTGGTCTTCGAAGTAAACCTAAACATCCGGCATTCATAGCAGTTTTTGATAACCACCTCGAGGATCGTTACAATGTGCGTCAACGTTCAACTGCTCCCTTCGGAATAAGAACGTTGCGCATTTTTAGGAACATCTAAATTTAGAACATCCACCTATATTCGAACGAACATCATGCTACATCCCTCCATGGACAATACAAAAGCCAAAATGTGACTTCTCATTGTCCATGTACCTAAAACACAATACTCCTGACGTTATTTATCGTCAGGAGTTTTTGCAGAACCAACAAACTCACCAACATACTGTGACTATATTCACAGACGGTTCAAAACTGGACAATGGGATAGGTTGTGCATTTTATATGGAAGGACAAACCTTCACTTACAGATTGCCCTCAGCCTGTAGCGTTTTTACTGCAGAACTTTATGCAATTTTCCAAGCTTTAAGATCAATTCCGTCTACAAAACCTAAATATCTTGTGTGTTGTGATTCCAAAAGTGCTCTCCAGGCTATTCA
>JBAIZL010000012.1:1665000-1675000 GCA_036971475.1 Prosapia bicincta | reverse complement strand
ACAATAATTAAAATTTCTGCTGGTAAGAAAATTCTGAAAACAGCTGTCAACTCCGCTTTCCATTCTTCATAAATTTTATATGGAAATTGTGATTTCAAAAATAAATATTTCTACTTCAAAACATTCAAAGACAAAGGCGCAAAAGTATTTCCTGCTAGTTACTTTTAACATTAGATACATGCACAGTTTTGACAATTTATTTTCATGAAACTATCCTTAGCAAAACTACGATGTGATCAGAAGAAAACACGTTTCCTTACGTAGTAATACTGAATATTTCCCGTCCAGTATTGGCCACGCTTAATCGAATTTAAGAAAGCCTTTGAAACTAAAACGCCAAAAATGAGGTAAGCCGAAGGAAATTCGATTTGATCTTTATTCGACATTTTCAAAAACATTATT
Organism: Prosapia bicincta; assembly: GCA_036971475.1. Taxonomy (NCBI): domain Eukaryota; kingdom Metazoa; phylum Arthropoda; class Insecta; order Hemiptera; family Cercopidae; genus Prosapia; species Prosapia bicincta. The sequence goes on along the minus strand of JBAIZL010000012.1, from coordinate 1,674,598 downwards.
AGGAAATGTTCTATTTTTTTCTAGTGTATAATAAATAACATAAAATGTTTTACCTATAAAATATACACTAAATTGAGTAAAATTTTAAGAAGGGACTATGGTTGCTTAAAGACTCGTATCACTACAGTTACAAAGGTAATTAGGATGTCAGTGTAATGTTATAAAGTTTAGTAAATTATGAATATAAAGTATATTTGTGGATAACTAATAATATCAAGAGCTAGAATAACCAAATATCATCACTTAAATGTTAATATAGTTTAAAAGTTTCTAAAAATATTTGGTTAAACAATAATTTGTGTTATAGCAGAATTATCCATAACATGTCACATTTCATAACATATATGAGATGAAATGAGGGATTTTCAACTAAATTAATTTTGTTATTGTGTTAGACAGTAACAGCTTTCAAAAGTTTAAATATGATTTTCTAATTACAATGAAAATATTGGAAATAACCCCAATACCAGAAACGTAATAAAAAATAATACAAGTTACTTAAGATTTACTTACGGTCACTCTAGTGTGTAACTTCTTCTTTGCTAGATTGTACTTTGTTGTGATGATGGCATGGTCATCGAAACATACTAGGGTTTAATCTTAAATACCCTGTATTATATTTGATTATTTTTATGGTATTGGGGTTATTTCCGATATTTTCATTGTGAAATAAAGTAGCACTGTTCTCTAGATTTTGTTTATGATTTTCTAAGATTTCTTTTTTTAAAAACATGTTAAAAGGGACAACTTGATGGAATTAAAAATTTTATCTGAATCAGGCCAATAAATGCTTAAAGTGGGTGTTGCAATTCCGAAGTGCTGTGCAGGCAAGAACTAATGCTTATCAGGTATGGTGGCAACAATGGATATGATTTTCCCTTAGCATATTTACTAAAACTAAATTTAATACTTATTGTTTGTACCCGTTATATACCAGTTTCTATCATATATTTATTTTAATATAAAATAATTAATTTATAGTAAATTGTCTATCGTAGAAAATCATCAACGTTCGTTGAAGACTTAAGAAATAGGGTGACTTGTAAATGCTGCCATTCCTGAGGTACTTTATTCAAAGTACCGTGCATTACGATAAGTAAACGTTAGAGTTTTGTGCATCACGTTTTAGCTTTACAGTGACTTTGCTTTGAGATCCCAGCAACGGAACCGTAGCGAGCGCGTTGAGGCCAACTTTGCGGGGCTTCCCATTTCTGCTTCGCATAGGAATGAGATATTTACGTTGCCTGGATTGCCAGACCTGTGAAATTTGCCTTTTCAAAGTTATCAAAATAAGATCTGTATTTTCTTCTGACGTTAGTAATACAAACATTCAGATATATACGTTGTAAAAGAATGAGTATAGAAACAGGGGTACATTTTAGAAGGACAAATGTCTTTTTGTTTTCTATTTTAGGTGATTTTACCCGTTTTATTGTTACTTCATTTATCATAACGGAAAAAGCCCGAGTTTATAACAAATCTTGACTAAGTTTTTAGTATGGATATTAACACTCAATATATTTGTCGATCCTCGTTCAAGAGATATCGCACAAAGAAGAGAATGTCTTTGTTCTGTCAATGATCAAATTAGCCAACCCAATCTGTTGTGCACTTCCTCAATCCAGAAAACGTTTATTATTTTATTTAAACATACGGAATAACACGATGAGCTTTCTAAAAAGTTTCTCATCACCAGAATAATTGCGTATAGAATTGCGTGTATACTTAAACTCAATAAAGAAGGCTTAATAAATAAACTTAATTAGGATATTTCAACTTATTTTTCAGACACAAGTTCATTTTCGGTTGTGACAGGAAGTACACACAATTCAATAACTACTCAAACAATTGATCAGGATGTGTTTTATTTGATCAGGATTGATATAGATTATATAAAAAAGGAAGTTCACTTTCGGTCGTGACAGGAAATACCTGACCAATACTCAACCAATATGGATGTCCTTTTCCTCTTTGGATTTTTTCTTTTATCTGAATTGGTATAGGGTATATAAAATCGGAAGTTCCTTTTCGGCTGTGACAGAAAGTGGACAATAATTGCATAACTATTTCCAATTCACCCATATAGCTATTCAGCCTATTTGAATGTCCATTCCTCGTTTAGATATTATACATCCCAGGTACGTCTAATGTGTTCCTTTATTACACACGTTAAAAAGATTAAAATAACAATTATGGCAAAATATTAAAAATATCCCAATGAAAATGATAAATATAAAATCTTCCGCATCAGATCCAGTATATACAAAGTAATACGATTAGACAAATAGTGACTAATTTATTATTTGACTCAAAGTAAATTTGATTGAAACAGTCGAATGTTTAATTATCAGCAGAGTTGAGTGCTGCGTATTACAAACTACCCGTAAGACTCAACCTTAGCTTCAGGCTTTACCATAAACTAAACACCTACTTAGTGTTTGGCCTCGTATAATACTAGGCTCATTTTCTAAGTAAGAAAAACGTATATCAACGTAACACTCTATAACATACCCTCAACACTTGAACCAGCTCAGGCGTGTTGTGTTATTTGTCAGAATTTTTATTATGTACCACTACTTACAAGGCATTATATTCATAAAATTGTTGTAACTAAAATTTCAATACTGAATATTAAATATTCAAATTAATAATTAATACAAAATCCTTTAAGCGAATGTATAATATAGACCCTCCTTGAGTATGGATTTAAAAGAAAAGATCAAAGTATATATTAATTTCAAAGAAATGTAACAATAACTTCAAAAAAGATGAAGGGAAACAAACAAAATTATCAAAAATAAAAAAAAACAAAGATATGGTTTGGCGTTAATACGGTTTGACAAAGACAAGCCAAGGCACTGCCACTGTATGATAAAACACACGTTTTTACCAGAATCGTAGCTGTGACATTATGTTGGCACTGCAGGGAAAATCTCGAAGCCTACTTATAAATCTACCCCCTGAGGAGAAAAGTGGTCGAATAAAAGGGATGGTAGGTAGAAAATAAGGATCATGAGATTTGTTTTTGTTTTGAGAGTTTTGTCTGAAGTTTTTCTGGTTTTTTTAGGATTTGAAAAATAATCTGAAAAATGTCTGAATTCATCACTAAGAACTATAAAATATATTTCAAAAAAATATCTACTGATTTGGTATAACTATAAATAAGATAACAAAAATGTTTTACAATTACCTTCATGTACCATTTGTGAAATAAAGTACAAAATATACAAATACTTTTCAAATTTCCATTATATAACCTTTCGGTTTACCCTATGGGCACTGAGCAACAATCAAGAATCAGACAGACAGACGACTTACACGCTTCCCATCAGGAATCGGCAAATAGCCAAAATTTTAATCAATCAACTCAAAAACTTGTAGCTCAAGTATAACACTTACTTTTAATTAGGGATGGGCCGATTCCGATTCTCGATTCCAGGAATCGTCGATTCTAGGTGGTATCGAGGAATCGTCGATACTCGATTCTTCATCATAAAAGTGTCGATTCCGATTCCTATTTTGTTAACTATTAAAATATGCGTGTGGAGTAATTTATTACCAAACAAAATTTATTACCAAAATGTATTATATTTGTGTGGAAAAATAATTAATTACCAACTGTGTCTTATTTATGTATTAGTTGATTTGAATGAATTAAATGATTAAAGTAAACGAAAATATTATTATTTATGAAGCAACAGCAATCAAGATCGTAACCATTTCTGGTCGTTTGACATCGCTCGTCTCTCTCTCTCTCTCTCTCTCTCTCTCTCTCTCTCTCTCTCTCACTCACTAAATGTCAGAACAAAACACAATAAAGTACAGTAAAAACTCGATTAACCGTCACCGTCGGAACCGTGGCCATGACGGTTGAGCGATTAGACGGATAACAGAAACACTGTATTATTCCTCCGAAACTTAACCTTAATAAATTATATTATAGACAGATATCACTCTCACGGTTGAAGGTTTTGTGTAGCCTATTACATTAAAACCGAACTTTTAAAATGTTTTGCCATATGACCAAGATGTTAACTAAATTAATTATTAGAGAACTAGCATGTAAGCTAATATAACTTGAAAGAATCGAGAATCGACTAAAGAATCGAGAATCAAAAGGAAAATTTTAGAATCGGAATCGGAATCGGAATCAAAAATTTTAGGAATCGGCCCATCCCTACTTTTAATTATAAACATTTTTGAAGTTTAATTCTCCATGATATTTAATTTTACCTTAAAACTACATCTTGCAGGATATAAATAATTACATACTCTATATCTAAAAAACCATAAGCGGTTCTTATAAGAGTCAAAAATTTGGTTAAAATATTTATAATTTTAGAGCTGAGATTGTACTCGTAAATACTTAATTAACATTTTGCAAACTGTAAACAAGTATTTTTTTGTTGACAGGTACACTCACAAAATTTTTTTGTTGAATAAAAATGCGGTTGTTTCTTGGAGTCAAGTATGGTTTTTCTTTAATTTGGCAACGTTTTGATAAATATATTGTTATACTTACTCGGCCCTAACGTACAGTTATGTCTGTTAGTTGTGTTTTCCTTTATTAAGTAATTGTTTTATAAATAATTGGACTTACTTTAGTTTACTTTATCCAATGCCCGCCCTTGGCTGTTAACCATTCGGCGTCGAGCCTCCCAGTAACGACCGGTTCTGGACAGCTGGTCGTCCAGTTTAGGACAGGTTGAAATGTGGTCCCAATTCATAATACCATTGAGACAGAGCGGACACGTATCGGACTCCGCTTGGCCAAAACGGTAGAGGTGGGCCTGGAGATAGTAGTGTCCTGTCAGAAGTCGAAGTCAGCCACGGCAGTTCCTCTATCGCTTGTTGACACCAAAGGACCCCGACTGCTAAGTGATACCCACTGTTTCCCCTGCTGGCTTCCTCATGCTCTTGTTTAATGGAGCGTTTAAGGATTGCATCAATAAGGTGTTTGGCTTGTTTGGTTTCTGCATATGGTTGTAGCATCTGCGTTCCATTTTTTGCAAGGTCGTCTGCTCTTTCGTTACCTGTGATGCCGACGTGACTTGGGATCCACTGAAGGCTAATTGACCATTCATTTTGCAAAAGATGTGAGATTGCTTCTCGGCAGTGGAATATGTTCGAACAGTCTGTTGAAGAGTTGTCGGCTATTGCAATTATTGCGGCTTGGGAGTCTATAAAGAAAACAGCTCGTTGGTGGTTCGTTGCTGGGTGATGCGCAGCAAGAGCCTCTGCGGCCAGTCTCACTGCCGTTACCTCCCCATCAAAATTACTTGCGTTTGCCCCAACGTCCTGGCTGATTTCAAATAGCTTGGAGAAAGCTCCAGCACCAGCTCCAGTAGGATTGAGTTTAGATCCATCAGTGTAGATGTGCAGCCAGTCTGGTTCAGGATATAAAGTGTGGATTGTCTCAAGGGCAGAAATCTTTAGTTCTTCTGGGAGTGCAAGATGCTTGAGGGTTTTAAAGTTTAGTAACGACAAACTTTTGAGAGGCATGACAATAGTTGAAAGTTTTGGGTTGGGTTTGATTCACCAATGTTATACCTTCTTCTAAGTTCTTCAGCGTATTGTAGTGGGCTTAGCTGGGTTTTTAGTCTCTGTGCAGCCTTTCTATAGTTAGTCCAGTATCGGTGATTTACTCTTCTTGAGCGTTCCCAAAATTTAAGGGTTAATTTTTCGCGCCATTTTTGCAATGGTTCTTTGCAGGTTTGCATTTCCATCGCACAAATGGGAGTTGAGAAAGCTGCGCCGGTGATGATTCTGAGGGCACTTTCGCAGATTCGGTTGACTGGCCAGTGACGTAACGTCCGAACCAGTTAGTCTTTTTAACAGATTTATTCGCTTGCTTGCGCGCTCAGCAACCTCTTGTATGTAATTTTTCCATGAGAGTCTAGTGTCCAGATTAACACCTAAGTATTTGGACAATTTAGACTCTGGCAGGTAATTCTGTTTATATTTGAGCTCAATGGTTGAGGGCTTGGTGGAGAGAGTGATCAACTGAAACATGGTTTTCTCTGGACTAACTGTCATTTTATTGCAGTCGGCCCATAGCCCCATGTTTTCTAATACTAGGTTCATAGTTTCTTGAAGGTGGTCAGTCTTGTTAGTAGTATTCCAGACAATGACGTCATCAGCATACAGCAGGTATGATGTGCCAGGTGTTTTTTCGATGGCGGCGGTGAGGTCATTAATCATTGTGTTGAAGAGAAGGCAACTGAGCACGGCTCCCTGAGGTAAATTTTGTTTTTGGGCTCTAAAATTGGAGACACCACTCATGAACCTTGTCCTTATCAGGCGCTGGGTTAGAAAATGTTTTACCCACTTCATCATATTGTTTACCACCCCCAGTTTCGCTAGTTTTGATAGTAACAATTGCTTCCACACTTTATCATATGCAGCTTTAAAATCAATTAGTACGGCCAGGGTGGACTGCCTTCTGTAGAAACCATCCTTCACAGCTTGAGTGAACTTCACCAGTTGGTCAACAGTAGAGTGGTTTTGGCGAAAACCTGCTTGGGCTTCGCTTATTGCTCCTTTATTTTCTAAGAAGTTTCTCAGTCTTTGCTCGATCATCTTTTCAGCCACCTTTGAGCAGACACTGGTCAGCGATATCGGCTGGAAGCTCTCGAGCTTGTTACGGAGTTTGCCTTTCTTACGGATGGAGATAATTTCAGCTCTTTTCCATTGGTGGGGGACTCATTTCATCCATGTCAGGTTTATGAGCTTGAGGAGGCACTGCTTTGCTGTTTCACCAAGGTGCTTTATAAATTCGGGAAATATTCGGTCCGGTCCCGCTGCTTTTCCATGTGCGAATGGCTGCTTCCAGTTCATGTGTTAGGAAAGGGTTGACCATTTCAGGTGTTGGCTCGGCTTTGAGAGGGCCCACTGATTGCTGTTTGATGTATTTACGGTCATTGGCTCTTATGTCAAGGGCGCTGACAGCAGCATAGTGCTTGCAGAGTGCTTGTGCAACGTCTTTTGGGCTGGTGAGCGTCCTTCCATTGAAAATGATTGGTTCCCATGTGAAGTTATGTTTGTCGTTATTGAGGCTTGAAATAAAATTGTGAGCTTTCAAGCCGTCCTTTCTAAAATTTAGTTTGGCAACAAAATTACGGTATGTGCTTCTTTTCGATTGGACGATCTCCCTCCGGAATTGTGCTGGTTTTTTTCTGAGTTGGATACAGTCTTCGAGGTTGTTGGTAGTCTCTGCCCTTTTCCTGGCTTTATTACGTTCCCTTTGTAGTTTTGTCAGATTTTCATTCCAAAAAGGCTTATATTTATTGACGTACCCTCTGGGTATACATTTTTTGGCGATCTCTAAAATGTTCTTCTCAAAAGCCGCTACGGACTGATCAGGGTTGCCATTTATGATGCTAGGAGTGAGAAGCTGATTTGATGCTTGTTCAAAAGCTGTCCACTCCGTCCTTTTGAAATTCCAGCGAGAAAGACGTGGTTCTTAGATATGATTATTTTTTGGTCGCACCTGTAAGAACAAGGCTCTATGACCACATCCCTCAACAGCATCCCTCAGTTTCAGGTCAGATCTGCTTATCAGGTTTGCATGTACCAGGCACATGCCAGGTGTATTGGTGCTTCCACCAAATGATAGAAAGGTGGGTTCTGATTGTAGATAGATCAGTTGTGTTTTGGCAATAAAATTCTCCATAGCGTGGCCAGGTGTATTGCGGTCAGAGTAGTTCCATCGGGGGGAGTGCGCATTGAAGTCCCCTAGTATAATGGAGTTGCGGTGTCGGGATGACATTTCTATGAGACTTGTATTTAAGTTGTTAGTTGGTGGGTTATAAACACCAATGATTTTGTAGTAGTGTACATTTATCCAGACTTCTATAAGTACAGCTTCATGTTTGTCGGTTTCGCACATCTTGTGAAGCACCTCAAATTTGCATGCTGCGTTGTTATTTACACCGACAACAATCCCTGAGGCCACTTGTCTAGACCTAGGTAAAATAAAATTGGTAAAATTCATAGTGTGAAAAAAATCTGGAGAGTCTGTTGAGGCTCCAGCTTCAACTACAATGAAAACATCTGCGTCCAGTTTATGAATGAGAGTCTTGAACTCTGTGAACTTTGTGTTATTAAGGCCACCGGCGTTCCAGAATAGTACGCGGAGCCCGTCGTTCAAGGCTTGAGAAGGGCTGGCTTTGCGATGGCTACTTGATACTTTCGATTTGGTCACCTCTAGAAGGATTTAGCAGAGATTCGTCGTAGCAGATTTAGCGTTACCCAGGGTGCACCACGTGGAGGCCTGCTACATTTACACCCCATAAATAATTGGAGCGTCGACATGTGTTGTATACTTCAAGAAATTAGTTGATGTTAATGGCTTAAGATTATTATAAATGGTTTTTTAATACATTTTAATTATTTGAAATATTGTTTTTATAGATTTTATTTTGTATGAAGCAACACTTTTCAGAGTGATTTTAATAATTTAATTCAATTATGAGTTCCATTTATAATTATTATTTTATTTTTATATTTTAGTTTGATATTAACATTTTTTAGACATATGTAATTAATTTTGTCTAATGTACTTCAGACCTGAAGGAGGATAACAATATATGTTTATTTAATGTTTGTTAATAACTATTAATGTTTTCATATAGGCTAATGACAGGTCATGTGATTTAAAAAAGCAACATTGTCTGTGAAAGTGTTTTAAAAAAGCAAAATTGTCTGTGAGAGTGTTTTAAAAAAGCAGCATTGTCTGTGAGAGTGTTTTAAAAAAGCAACATTGTCTGTGAGAGTGTTTTAAAAAAGCAAAATTGTCTGTGAGAGTGTTTTAAAAAAGCAAAATTGTCTGTGAGAGTGTTTTAAAAAAGCAACATTGTCTGTGAGAGTGTTTTAAAAAAGTAAAATTGTCTGTGAGAGTGTTTTAAAAAAGCAAAATTGTCTGTGAGAGTGTTTTAAAAAAGCAAAATTGTCTGTGATAGTGTTTTAAAAAAGCAACATTGTCTGTGAGAGTGTTTTAAAAAAGCAAAATTGTCTGTGAGAGTGTTTTAAAAAAGCCAAATTGTCTGTGATATGTCATTAGCCTATATAAAAGAAAGATAATATACTTGTAGAATCGTTGTAAAATTTGTAATAATGATAGTTTTAATAGTGGAAGGAATAGGTTATGTAATTTCTCTTCTCATTTTGATGGTAACATCGTTACGTTTCTCTCATTAGAGGTGATATGTAATCATGACTTGAAAAGAATAATTATTTGCTTATCGAATAGTTCTTAGTTAGTTGAATAATGGATATTTTTCACTTGTGAAAAATCAACAGTATTCGTTTACCTTAAATAATTTTCTGTAGTTTTTACGTTTTTATGGTGTTTAATCAATGTTTTTCGTTGTCAAATGTACTTTTAGAAATGAATTATGTATCACCATTACTATTTATATATTAGAATTACAGCTGTGAGGAAAGGCTGCCTCGTTATCCATTTCGACGCTTAAACAGTGACGCTGGTTTCTCCTCCATCGCTTCTATACTCTACCATGATTTGAAACGAGGAATGTTTTTAAAACCTGACAAATAAAGATTTACTACTCGATATTCAAAACATTTAGTTGTTGTTTTG
>JBAIZL010000012.1:1645000-1660000 GCA_036971475.1 Prosapia bicincta | reverse complement strand
CATGTACCAACGGATGAAAGACGGCTAAGTCACAATGGCAGCTTTGCAGAGAAAGAATCAGTATGAACATGTCAGAGTATTATGAAGGACAGTGCTTTAGAAGCCAAGGGGAAGATACTGTAGCACTTTCAAACTCAGGAAGCACAACTGTTCAGATACCGAATGACCATCGCAAATGGAATTTGGGTGAGTCTAGAGATAGTTTGAAAAAACATCTACAAAAATATCAGTTCCACGAATCAGTGAAACTGTTAAATAAATAACAGCTACTGAAACAAAAGAAGGCATTGAGGAATCTGTGCTTGCGTTTAGAGTTATCTTGGATTAACAATCAAAGAAGGCATTGAGGAATCTGTGCTTGCGTTTAGAGTTATCTCGGATTAACAATCAAAGAAGGCATTGAGAAATCTGTGCTTGCGTTTAGAGTTATCTTGGATTAACAATCAAAGAAGGCATTGAGGAATCTGTGCTTGCGTTTAGAGTTACCTTGGATTAACAATCAAAGAAGGCATTGAGAAATCTGTGCTTGCGTTTAGAGTTATCTTGGATTAACAATCAAAGAAGGCATTGAGGAATCTGTGCTTGCGTTTAGAGTTATCTTGGATTAACAATCAAAGAAGGCATTGAGGAATCTGTGCTTGCGTTTAGAGTTATCTTGGATTAACAATCAAAGAAGGCATTGAGAAATCTGTGCTTGCGTTTAGAGTTATCTTGGATTAACAATCAAAGAAGGCATTGAGAAATCTGTGCTTGCGTTTAGAGTTATCTTGGATTAACAATCAAAGAAGGCATTGAGAAATCTGTGCTTGCGTTTAGAGTTATCTTGGATTAACAATCAAAGAAGGCATTGAGAAATCTGTGCTTGCGTTTAGAGTTATCTTGGATTAACAATCAAAGAAGGCATTGAGAAATCTGTGCTTGCGTTTAGAGTTATCTTGGATTAACAATCAAAGAAGGCATTGAGAAATCTGTGCTTGCGTTTAGAGTTATCTTGGATTAACAATCAAAGAAGGCATTGAGAAATCTGTGCTTGCGTTTAGAGTTATTTTGGATTAACAATCAAAGAAGGCATTGAGGAATCTGTGCTTGCGTTTAGAGTTATCTTGGATTAACAATCAAAGAAGGCATTGAGGAATCTGTGCTTGCGTTTAGAGTTATCTTGGATTAACAATCAAAGAAAGAATCGGAACATATAGATGTTTCAAAAGCATATAATATCTTCATATTTGGTACTGATAAGGAGACATTGAATGCTCTGGAAGCAGAAACAGCCAAACCATAATAAAAGCATGTAGCTGTGGGATTGGAGACATAGTGTAAGAGTTGAAATGCCACCAAGTTTTTCCACCACTGGAGCTACAAAATTGCGAGTACCTTTGGATAAATTAGGATTGAACATGGTTTATGAGAAAGCAAAAAGAGAGCCACATCGAAGCTATAGCATCTCCCGATTAGTACATTATACAAGTACATTATAGGAAGTAAAGGGGATAATATTAAAAGGATCACTGTGAAACTGTCTATGGTGGATGTAGAATTTACTGATAAAAAAGATATAAGGACCTCCTAAGAAAGTAAAACCTGAAGAAGAAAACTTAAAGACATTAGCTATAGATCTCATGCACAAACTGACAAACGCATTATCAGATTAAGGCCTGAGTTTGTACATCTAATTAATAATTATTGGCCTCAAAACAAACAACATTACGAGAGTAGCATTTAGTTGTCGTGCTTTCAAAGAATTTCAGTTATAATTGAATTTAAAGTTAAGAAGATAAATTATAAAATTGTAAATTATACGAATTAACTCTTAGAAACTGAAAGTTATTGTTGTGAGAATGCAGTGTAAATGAGCCTTGGAGTAAACGCTAGTACTCAGGTGCTAAACCTCTTTTTATTTCAGAGAGCTATTTTTGACGTCAGAAGTAAATATTGACAAGAGACAATCGTAAATCAGATCTGAAGTGAATGTGACAAACGTTTGTGGGTAGAAAAAGGTTGTTGACAGATTATAAGGCTTAATAATTTTAAGTTAGGTTAAGATAATTATGTAATTATTACTTTTGTAAGAAGTTAAATATTGAACTATTGGCTTGATTGGGCCAAGTTGGGCTGTGTCTTAGAGGCTAAACAACAAACACTTCGTTTAATTTCATGTATGTATAAAATAAGTTCATTTATGTAATGATGTTTAATCTAAAGGAGTTTTAAAACAATTGTTCCTCAGTTGGGTTTGCTAAAACAACTGGGTCCGCAAACAATATGGGTTTGCTAAAACCCATATTAACAAAAGAGATTTTATTCTTTAAAAATTTGTATGCAGTGGACACGGACTAATGTGTTAGATTCTAATATTATAATGTAGAGGAAACAGTAAAACACTGGTAATGGTGTTGTAGCAATCATGAAATAAGTAATCGAACTATGGCTAATTACATCTGAATAACAATTATTAGAAAACTTGTTAATGGAGTTGTATTGTTACATATTAAATGAGAAGATTATTTGTATATTGTATCATGTTACGTAATATGTTACATGGTTATGTGTTGTATCATGTTACGTATTATATTACATGATTATGTGTTGTATCATGTTACGTATTATATTACATGATTATGTGTTGTACCATGTTACGTAATATGTTACATGATTATCTGTTGTATCATGTTACGTATTATATTACATGATTATGTGTTGTATCATGTTACGTATTATATTACATGATTATGTGTTGTGACATGTTACGTAATATGTTACATGATTATGTGTTGTATCATGTTCCGTAATACGTTACATGATTATCTGTTGTATCATGTTACGTAATATGTTACATGATTATGTGTTGTACCATGTTACGTAATATGTTACATGATTATCTGTTGTATCACGTTCCGTAATATGTTACATGATTATCTGTTGTATCATGTTACGTAATATATTACATGATTATGTGTTGTGACATGTTACGTAATATGTTACATGATTATGTGTTGTATCATGTTACGTAATATATTACATGATTATGTGTTGTGACATGTTACGTAATATGTTACATGGTTATGTGTTGTATCATGTTACGTAATATATTACATGATTATGTGTTGTACCATGTTACGTAATATATTACATGATTATGTGTTGTGACATGTTACGTAATATGTTACATGATTATGTGTTGTATCATGTTCCGTAATACGTTACATGATTATCTGTTGTATCATGTTACGTAATATGTTACATGATTATGTGTTGTACCATGTTACGTAATATGTTACATGATTATCTGTTGTATCACGTTCCGTAATATGTTACATGATTATCTGTTGTATCATGTTACGTAATATGTTACATGATTATGTCTTGTACCATGTTACGTAATATGTTACATGATTATCTGTTGTATCATGTTACGTAATATGTTACATGATTATCTGTTGTATCATGTTCCGTAATATGTTACATGATTATCTGTTGTATCATGTTACGTAATATGTTACATGATTATGTGTTGTACCATGTTCCGTAATATGTTACATGATTATCTGTTGTATCATGTTACGTAATATGTTACATGATTATCTGTTGTATCATGTTCCGTAATATGTTACATGATTATCTGTTGTATCATGTTACGTAATATGTTACATGATTATCTGTTGTATCATGTTCCGTAATATGTTACATGATTATCTGTTGTATCATGTTACGTAATATGTTACATGATTATGTGTTGTACCATGTTACGTAATATGTTACATGATTATCTGTTGTATCACGTTCCGTAATATGTTACATGATTATCTGTTGTATCATGTTACGTAATATGTTACATGATTATGTCTTGTACCATGTTACGTAATATGTTACATGATTATCTGTTGTATCATGTTACGTAATATGTTACATGATAATGTGTTGTACCATGTTACGTAATATGTTACATGATTATGTGTTGTACCATGTTACGTAATATGTTACATGATAATGTGTTGTACCATGTTACGTAATATGTTACATGATTATGTGTTGTACCATGTTACGTAATATGTTACATGATTATCTGTTGTATCATGTTACGTAATATGTTACATGGTTATGTGTTGTACCATGTTACGTAATATATTACATGATTATGTGTTGTATCATGTTACGTAATATGTTACATGATTATCTGTTGTATCATGTTACGTAATATGTTACATGATTATGTCTTGTACCATGTTACGTAATATATTACATGATTATGTGTTGTGACATGTTACGTAATAGGTTACATGATTATCTGTTGTATCATGTTACGTAATATGTTACATGATTATGTGTTGTATCATGTTACGTAATATGTTACATGATAACGTGTTGCACCATGTTACGTAATATGTTACATGATTATGTGTTGTATCATGTTACGTAATATGTTAGATGATTATGTGTTGTGACATGTTACGTAATATGTTACATGATTATGTCTTGTACCATGTTACGTAATATGTTACATGATTATGTCTTGTACCATGTTACGTAATATATTACATGATTATGTGTTGTATCATGTTACGTAATATGTTACATGATTATCTGTTGTATCATGTTACGTAATATGTTACATGATTATGTCTTGTACCATGTTACGTAATATAATTACATGATTATGTGTTGTCACATGTTACGTAATATGTTACATGATTATCTGTTGTATCATGTTACGTAATATGTTACATGATTATGTGTTGTATCATGTTACGTAATATGTTACATGATAACGTATTGCACCATGTTACGTAATATGTTACATGATTATGTGTTGTATCATGTTACGTAATATGTTACATGATTATGTGTTGTATCATGTTACGTAATATGCTACATGATTATGTCTTGTACCATGTTACGTAATATGTTACATGATAATGTGTTGTTCCATGTTATGTAATATGTTACATGATTATGTGTTGTATCATGTTACGTAATATGCTACATGATTATGTCTTGTACCATGTTACGTAATATGTTACATGATTATGTCTTGTACCATGTTACGTAATATGTTACATGATTATCTGTTGTATCATGTTACGTAATATGTTACATGATTATGTGTTGTATCATGTTACGTAATATGTTACATGATAACGTGTTGTACCATGTTACGTAATATGTTACATGATTATGTGTTGTACCATGTTACGTAATATGTTACATGATTATCTGTTGTATCATGTTACGTAATATGTTACATGATTATGTGTTGTACCATGTTACGTAATATATTACATGATTATGTGTTGTATCATGTTACGTAATATGTTACATGATTATCTGTTGTATCATGTTACGTAATATGTTACATGATTATGTCTTGTACCATGTTACGTAATATATTACATGATTATGTGTTGTGACATGTTACGTAATATGTTACATGATTATCTGTTGTATCATGTTACGTAATATGTTACATGATTATGTGTTGTATCATGTTACGTAATATGTTACATGATAACGTGTTGCACCATGTTACGTAATATGTTACATGATCATGTGTTGTATCATGTTACGTAATATGTTACATGATTATGTGTTGTGACATGTTACGTAATATGTTACATGATTATGTCTTGTACCATGTTACGTAATATATTACATGATTATGTGTTGTACCATGTTACGTAATATATTACATGATTATGTGTTGTGACATGTTACGTAATATGTTACATGATTATGTCTTGTACCATGTTACGTAATATATTACATGATTATGTGTTGTATCATGTTACGTAATATGTTACATGATTATCTGTTGTATCATGTTACGTAATATGTTACATGATTATGTCTTGTACCATGTTACGTAATATAATTACATGATTATGTGTTGTCACATGTTACGTAATATATTACATGATTATCTGTTGTATCATGTTACGTAATATGTTACATGATTATGTGTTGTATCATGTTACGTAATATGTTACATGGTAACGTATTGCACCATGTTACGTAATATGTTACATGATTATGTGTTGTATCATGTTACGTAATATGTTACATGATTATGTGTTGTATCATGTTACGTAATATGCTACATGATTATGTCTTGTACCATGTTACGTAATATGTTACATGATAATGTGTTGTTCCATGTTACGTAATATGTTACATGATTATGTGTTGTATCATGTTACGTAATATGCTACATGATTATGTCTTGTACCATGTTACGTAATATGTTACATGATTATGTCTTGTACCATGTTACGTAATATGTTACATGATTATCTGTTGTATCATGTTACGTAATATGTTACATGATTATGTGTTGTATCATGTTACGTAATATGTTACATGATAACGTGTTGTACCATGTTACGTGAAATGTTACATGATTATGTGTTGTATCATGTTACGTAATATGTTACATGATTATGTGTTGTACCATGTTACGTAATATGTTACATGATAATGTGTTGTACCATGTTACGTAATATGGTACATGATAATGTGTTGTACCATGTTACGTAATATGTTACATGATTATGTGTTGTATCATGTTACGTAATATGTTACATGATAATGTGTTGTACCATGTTACGTAATATGTTACATGATAATGTGTTGTACCATGTAACGTAATAAGTTACATGATTATGTGTTGTACCATGATACGTAATATGTTACATGATTATCTGTTGTATCATGTTACGTAATAAGTTACATGATTATGTGTTGTATCATGTTACGTAATATGTTACATGATAATGTGTTGTACCATGTTACGTAATAAGTTACATGATTATGTGTTGTACCATGTTACGTAATATGTTATGTGATAATGTGTTGTACCATGTTACGTGATAAGTTACATGATAATGTGTTGTATCATGTTACATGAGTATGTGTTGTAATTAGGTTTAATAATTAATTGGTAACTACAATCTTGATTTAATTTATATCTTTAGGATAAGCTATTATTTAAATTTATACTATTAATAATCAGTAAGGAGGTATAGCGTTAATGAATAAATAAACTGGGGTTTCGATATAAAAATGTATGATAATATATATATAATGTTTTGAGTAAATACTGGATGAGCACCTGTTAGGAGATATAATTATTTTAGTCATAAGTGTAAGTACATATAAGTGTAATTATTTTAATCAAGTTTTTACTTTACAAAAAGGGAAGGTTTTTCTTATTTTCTGTTTTATAGACATTCAGTTAAAAAGTTTACGTATTTAAACAATATTTAATAATCTATTGTTACGAAAAGATTTGTTGCCATGGAACTTACTTTAGAAAAGAGTTAACCGATCCAAAAAAGATAACAAAATTAGAATATTTGTATTGTGTTAGACAGCAAATGACCCATGAAATTGTTGCGTTTTAAATTAATTGAAGGACATTTAAAAAATATAAATTGCCCATTTGGTTGATACATTCTCTTTTAGGATGAAATAAATGTTCAGTCTTACTCCAACTAAATCTTTAATGTGTTGAAAAAACATTGTTATTCTTTATAGATACAATTTTTTTTTTATGGATAATGTGTAGTAGAATTGGTTTATGGATAAGCATTTGTTTCATCTAGAATGTTATATATTTTATGGATATTGAGTTCCAACAAATAGTCACTATTGTAATTTTATTAGTCTTTAAAGCAGTATAAGGTTTACAGATACACAAAAAAACTAGATATTTAACACACAAATCTGAAGAGGCCAATGCATTATTTTAAAACCCAATTCGAAATGAGGCAAAAATGTCCTACAACGAAATTGTTGACCAATGTATGTCATAAATGAACGGAATATATTCCACACTTTATAAACCTTTGGAAATGTCAACACACTCCTATGTACCTTCACTTATCTTACCTGTAATCACCAACTCTTCTCATCCTACCAGCTGGCCTCCACTCTCCCACTCTTCCATGTTACAATACACCTTATAAGCCTTTGGAAATATCAACACCCTCTTACGGATCTTCTCTTATCTTAACTGTAATCACCAACTCTTCTCATCCTGTCATCTCGCCTCCACTCTCTCACTCTTCCATGTTACACTACACCTTATAAGCCTTTGGAAATATCAACACACTCCTACAGACCATCTCACCTTACCTGTAACCACCAACTCTTCTCATCCGGCCAGCTCATCTCCAACCTCCCACTCTTCGATATTACACCACACCTTATAGGCCTTTAGAAATATCAACACACTCCTACAGACCTTCTCACCTTACCTGTACCCACCAACTCTTCTCATCCGGCCAGCTCATCTCCAACCTCCCACTCTTCGATATTACACCAAACCCTATAGGTCTTTGGAAATATCAACACTTCCCTACATACCTTCTCACCTCACCTGTAATCACCAACCCTTCTCATCCTGCCAGCTCATTCCCACGCTCCTACTCTTCGTTATTACACCACACCTTATAGGCCTTTGGAAATATCAACACACTCCAACATACCTTCTCACCTTACCTGTAACCACCAACTCTTCTCATCCGGCCAGTTCATCTCCAACCTCCCACTCTTCGATGTTACACCACACCTTATAAGTCTGTGGAAGTGTCAACACACACCTATTTACATTCACGTATCTTACCTGTAATCACCAACTCTTTTCATCCTGCCAGCTCACCTCCACTCTCCCACTCTTCCATGTTACACCACACCTTATAAGCATTTGGAAATATCAACACACTCCCACAGACCTTCTCACCTTACCTGTAACCACCAACTCTTCTCATCCGGCCAGCTCATCTCCACCCTCCCACTCTTCGTTATTACAGTACACCTTATAATATCAACACACTCCTACGGATCTTCTCTTATCTTACCTGTACCCACCAACTCTTCTCATCCGGCCAGCTCATCTCCAACCTCCCACTCTACGATGTTACACCACATCTAATAAGCCTGTGGAAATGTCAACAGACTCTTACAGACCTTCTCACCTTACCTGTAATCAACAATTCTTCTTATCCTACCAGCTCATTTCCACAATCCCACTCTTCGATGATACACTACCTTATAAGCCTATGGAAATATCAACACACTCCCACAGACCTTCTCACCTTACCTGTAATCACCAACTCTTCTCATCCAGCCAGCTCATCTCCACCCTCCAACTCTTCGATGTTACACCACACCTTATTAGCCTGTGAAAAAGTTAACACACTCCTACGGACGTTCTCTTATCTTACCAGTAATCACCAACTCTTCTCATCCCGCCATCTCAACTCTAACCTCCCACTCTTCGATGTTACACCACACCGTAGCATAAATAATGATCTATCTCTCGAGTTCAACGCTGGTTTCAATTAGCCACCTATAAGCCCTGTTATAAGGCGCAGCCTATACGGCTTCTATCGAGTCACGGATTCTTTGAGAAATAATTTCATATATAATACCGTCCATTTTACAAACAATTGTTAAATTAATTTATCATAAGCCAAAATGTATTATTTTCCTATAAAATTATCAAATTTTTTATTTAAGGTTAATTTTTTTTTTAAACCTAATATTCGTTTTAACAAAGAAATATCATAAAATTATTATTCATTATGATATATACCTAACAAAAACGTTTATTCATAATTTATCTGCCTAACAAAGCCATATTTGAGTTATGAAATAATTACAGGTTGTATGGAGAGTCAGTTTTGAAAATTAATAAATTGACTTTATTAGCCTAAGATAAATTTCTCTCCCTATTATGCTATTTCTTTCGAATAAATTATATTATAATTTTGAAATAAAGTTATAATATACGAGAGGATAAAGATTATAAAACCTTGCAAATATTTTCGGTTGTCGTTTGGCGGCAGCCCATCTTTGAAGTCTGTCCCCTTTCGGCACTGCGTTTGGTAAACTATTATCCTTGACTTCCTTCTTCTTTGAGCAAATTTTTATTCCAAATAGGAACTCACTTTTCTAAAAATTACTTAATTTGTTGCGTCTTAAACAAGTTTATAAAGTTTGGTGTCAACGTCTATAAAGTTTGACGTTCTTGATTCACTATTATATTGTCGAATAGGTTCTGTTTTGGTACTTGAGCACAAAGGCCAAGTATCTAGGTCCCCTCCGAATCACATGTCGCACTATGGGTGTCTACTTACTCCATATTAGCCATATCGGAGCATTTACAAAACACGTGTCAACAGCTTGGTTCCCACTACATCTTAGGGACGCTACAAAAAGCTTGGACCCCGTGAGTTGCCTTGTAACCCCGTTTTTTCAATTTCATCCAATTACAGTATCGTTGTCATAGTAACCAAAGTGTTTACTTTTAATCTCAATCCTAATTCTAATTAGTTTTTCATTAATTCTGTTTTCTGGATTTTATAACAGCGCATAATTTTACAAGATGTAATTATTTGTTTTCAAAGTTTGTTCTAAAAGCTCCTCGTTTTTGTGTATATAAATATTTACCTAATTCTTTCTTCTAAACCTCCGGAGCTACCCGCTGGTAGCTCTGCTATGCCTATATCACACGAGTTTCCGCTCATTATTAATACATTCGATATGGTTATTAATTTTAAAATCTTTTGTAAGCTTGTTATTTGTTCTATCATTTGTCCCAAAGAGCAAGGATATCTATTCGACCTCTATTTAGAAATCTAGATTATTTTCCCAAAGTTCAATATTTGGCGTAACTTCTAATTTAAATAAAACAACTCGTCCTTATATATATTTTACTTGCAAAGTAAACATCTTCAGAGAACAAAAATAACCCTTATTTATAAAATGTTTTTTTTTTTTAATAACTAAAGATGATTGCTTTGCAAATGAAATGTTTCTTTAAGGATTTAATTTAAAAACAGTGTATTTGTAGTGAGATTTTATTTATTTTTAAAGATACATTTTATTCTTATAACTGCATTGAATGCTTATGAATAACTATTTACGAGTTTGTTTCATTTTTTTTTTTTTTTTTTTTTTTTTTTTTAGGCGAAAAACCTATCAAGGTTATCATCGCCTACTGTTTATGTTTCAAGTATATATATATATATATTTCAAGTATATGTTTTTGCTAAATAATCCTCCTAGATTGAGTTGTTGTGAATTAATAAATTAATAAAATAAGAAATTAATAAAAGCTTCAATGCTACAAATTTTATTACAAATTGTATTTTTGTTAATTTAATGTATAATATATTTGCAATTTCCCTTTGTTTACACACAATTTAGGGGCATATATAAGACTTTCATATATCTAACACTGTCTTTGGGACGGTGGGTCTTTGCTCACTATTTGTTTTTGTTTCCCAGACTCATTCCTTTTAACATCAATAAACCAATTACCTCTCCGTAACTAATTATCCATTTAAGAAATATTGCTTTATATCAAGATGTTTGCTGCGAAATTTTCTTGCATAGTAGCATACTCACGTCCAAAAATGATTCCTAACTATAAGAGATTTGTTCTTTCTCTTTGAAGCAAACTATGTATAGAACTCAGAATAAAAAAAAATCTTAAAAATAATTTAATAACTCAGATAGTTATCTTATCTTAAATAATAATAACTCAGATAGTTTCTAATATGTAAGTCAGTCCCAGTGTGCGGAAGTCCTGAGCTCGGCCATATCGTTTTATAAAAATGCTTGTTGAATAGATGTTTGTAGTTTAATAAACAATAATGTAATAAGAACAACGTTATCTACAATCTCTCTCTCTTTCTCTCTCTCTCTCTCTCTCTCTCTCTCTCTCTCTCTATATATATATATATATATATATATATATATATATATATATATGTTTTCTTGTAATAATAAAAAACAACTAAGGTTATTCATATACGAGAATTATTGATTAATTTATAAATTATTAAATTATATAGTCTATTTATATCATTATAATGAATATAAATTAATAAATAATTCATGTATTTGAATAACCATATATATATATATATATATATATATATATATATATATATATATATATAAATGACTATTTGTATGTATGTATGAGCCTTATGCGTTACTAAACCACTGGTCCGATAGCCATGAAACTTTAAGAAATGGTTGAAAACAATTCTTTGAAAGTTTCTGGTAACAACTATATTTTCCAAAATGTAATTTTCAAGTGCCAAACTATAATAAAATATGACTTTCATTTAATCCATTCGAAATTTTGGTTGCTAGACAACACTCAACAATTTAAATTTATTTTCCAACATTTCAAACGGTATACAAAAAATATTTTATATCCAAGTGCATTTTAATAAATAATAACATTCAATCAAAAACTTTTGATTGTCACACTTTTCTCAATCGTCTACTACGAGTTTAGCTAATATTATGTTATAAAATACTCTAAAAATAGTTAAAATACTAATAACGAATGCCCCCTAATGGAAATAGGGGAGAAGAGAAGGGAAATTGATTATGGAATTTGATATCGGAAAGAAAATATCAGACTTCCAGTAGTAGTTCATAAGGGAAGGAATAATTCACTATTTTAAAAAGAACATGCAGTTCTGGATTAAGTAATAACCGTACCGTAGAGTAAGCAATGCTAACACGAATTTGGATATAAGAAATGAAAGCAATCTGTCTTATTGTTCTGTTTGAATATAAAGCGATAATTAGATGTGATAAACTTCTCCAAATGGCATTTATTAGGTTTGACATTTAGAGATAGAACAAAAAATAAAATTTGCAAGTACAACTTATAAGTTTCAACTTAACCTTAAAAATAAAATAAAATATAAAGGTACAAAAAAGTTAATAAACTGGAGTTAAATCATAAAGAAAAATATTTGTAAACATAAATGAAAATTTAAAAATGATAAAAATAAGATTTAAGATGACAAAGTAAAGGCAAATAAAAATAAAATTTAAAACGAGTTTTTAAAGAAAAATTATATTATGAAATCACTGGTTAAACTATTAACTATGATAAAAGTGAAAAAAATAAGATTAAAGATGGTAAAGGTAAAGACAAATGAAAATAAAATTTAAAACACGTTTTTACAGAAAAATTATATGATAAAATCACTGGTTAAACTATTAACTATGATAAAAGTGAAAAAAATAAGATTAAAGATGGTAAAGGTAAAGACAAATGAAAATAAAATTTAAAACACGTTTTTACAGAAAAATTATATGATGAAATCACTGGTTATACTATT
The DNA here is from genome assembly GCA_036971475.1 of Prosapia bicincta. NCBI lineage: Eukaryota > Metazoa > Arthropoda > Insecta > Hemiptera > Cercopidae > Prosapia > Prosapia bicincta. The sequence continues at coordinate 1,646,849 of JBAIZL010000012.1, read as the reverse complement.
AACTATGATAAAAGTGAAAAAAATAAGATTAAAGATGGTAAAGGTAAAGACAAATGAAAATAAAATTTAAAAAAGGTTTTTACAGAAAAATTATATGATGAAATCACTGGTAAACTATTAACTATGATAAAAGTGAAAAAAATAGGATTTAAGATGGTAAAGGTAAAGACAAATGAAAATAAAATTTAAAAAAGGTTTTTACAGAAAAATTATATGATGAAATCACTGGTTAAACGTTTAACTATGTACCAAGCAACTCCTATATAATAGATGTCGTGCTACCTATACTACAAGAGAGTATCATTGTTCAAGCTAGCGGCTGTATATTAAACATGTAACACTAAAGTAAAATGATGCGCCAGCCTGAATTTGTGTGCATCCCTTCTAAATCACCCTTAGTCTGGAATCCCGATAGCAAATATATACCTGTTATTCAAAATGTTAGTGGTTTCTATTCCCTAAATTTACAGCCCTAAGCAATAATTTATTTCTAATAAATGTACTATGGTATCATGACAAAATATTCAAAACTTCAAAGACTCTTTAATCTAGAAATGATCTTGTTTCTAACGTATTAAATCGATTTATAAAACCTATTTTTAGAAATAATCTGTAAAATATACCAGTATAAACTATTAGGCTTTTAAAAACTTTTGTTCTCAAACCTCATTTATTAATAAAATGTTGTCAGATTAAATAGTAACGTAACAGATTAAACAAAAATCTTAAAATTACAATACTTTATTAATATTGTTAGATAAGTGGAGCTTCTGGATTGAATAAAAGTAATAAATCTAAACAATAGTTCTTATATAGTAAAATCAAATTATAACAGTTCTCATTATTTGAATGTAACTCTTAATGAATCGCAAGAACGTGCTGTAATCGTGTAGGAATTTTAATGAGAATGAGTAAAAAGTTTTCCCTCTCCAGATCTTTTTAGCTTTTGCAGTAAAGTAATCTCTCTGTAACGAATTTTTACAACTAATTTGAAAGCCAGACATTGTGGTGAATCAACGGCAACAGCGGTCTTTGTCTTCAAAAATAAAAGGTTGTGTTGAGGTTATGTTTAAATCATTTCCAAATACAATTGTATATAGCTACAGAATTATCGTATAAAGTATTTGATAGAATTACGAGATAACGTATGACATCACAGAATAAAGGTTTTGTTATTAGTAGAATTTGTTACTTTACAAATTTAAAAACTACAGTACTTTAAACAAGCAGTAAGTTAAATCATGTTATTTCGTAATAGTAACAGTGATGTAGTTATCTAATATGTGGTCCTAACAGTTACTCAAGCCATACGTATAAGTTAAGTAATTTATTTTATTACACACACACACACACACCCACACACACACACACACACACACACACACACACACTCACACCAAACCCACACACACACACACACACACACACACACATACACACACACACACACACACACACACACACACAGACACACACACACACAGATACACACACACACACACACACACACACACACACACACTAACACACACACACACACACACACACACACACACACACACAACTCACAACACACACACACACACACTCAGACACACACACACACACACACACACACACACACACATACACACACACTCACACCAAACCCACACACACACACACTAACACACACACACAACTCACAACACACACACACACACACACACACACTCAGACACACACACACACACACACACACACACACACACACACACACACACACACTAACACACACACACACAACTCACAACACACACACACACACACACTCAGACACACACACACACACACACACACACACACACAC
>JBAIZL010000012.1:1550000-1642500 GCA_036971475.1 Prosapia bicincta | reverse complement strand
TGGCTAATTACATCTGAATAACAATTATTAGAAAACTTGTTAATGGAGTTGTATTGTTACATTAAATGAGAAGATTATTTGTATATTGTATCATGTTACGTAATATGTTACATGGTTATCTGTTGTATCATGTTCCGTAATACGTTACATGATTATCTGTTGTATCATGTTCCGTAATATGTTACATGATTATCTGTTGTATCATGTTACGTAATATGTTACATGATTATCTGTTGTATCATGTTCCGTAATACGTTACATGATTATCTGTTGTATCATGTTCCGTAATATGTTACATGATTATCTGTTGTATCATGTTACGTAATATGTTACATGATTATGTGTTGTACCATGTTACGTAATATGTTACATGATTATCTATTGTATCATGTTACGTAATATGTTACATGATTATGTGTTGTATCATGTTACGTAATATGTTACATGATTATGTGTTGTATCATGTTACGTAATATGTTACATGATTATGTGTTGTATCATGTTACGTAATATGTTACATGATTATGTGTTGTACCATGTTACGTAATATGTTACATGGTTATCTGTTGTATCATGTTCCGTAATACGTTACATGATTATCTGTTGTATCATGTTCCGTAATATGTTACATGATTATCTGTTGTATCATGTTACGTAATATGTTACATGATTATGTGTTGTACCATGTTACGTAATATATTACATGATTATGTGTTGTATCATGTTACGTAATATGTTACATGATTATGTGTTGTATCATGTTACGTAATATGTTACATGATTATGTGTTGTATCATGTTACGTAATATGTTACATGATTATGTGTTGTATCATGTTATGTAATATGTTACAAGATTATGTGTTGTATCATGTTACGTAATATGTTACATGATTATGTGTTGTATCATGTTACGTAATATGTTACATGGTTATGTGTTGTATCATGTTACATAATATGTTACATGATTATGTGTTGTATCATGTTACGTAATATGTTACATGGTTATGTGTTGTATCATGTTACATAATATGTTACATGATTATGTGTTGTAATTAGGTTTAATAATTAATTGGTAACTACAATCTTGATTTAATTTATAGCTTTAGGATAAAATATTAATTAAATTTATACTATTAATAATTAAGTAAGGAGGTGTAGCGTTAATGAATAAATAAACTGGGGTTTCGATACAAAAATATATGATAATACATATATATATATATATATATATATATATATATATATATATATATATAATGTTTTGAGTAAATACTGGATAAGGACCTGTTAGGAGATATAATTATTTTAGTCAGTAGCAGTGTAATAATTTTAATCAAGTTTTTACATTACAAAAAGGGAAGGTTTTTCTTATTTTCTGTCTTATAGACATTCAGTTAAAGAGTTTACGTATTTAAACAATATTTAATAATCTATTGTTACGAAAAGATTTGTTGCCATGGAAATTACTTTAGAAAAGAGTTAACCGATCCAAAAAAGATAAAAAAATTAGAATATTTGTATTGTGTTAGACTGAAAATATCCCGAATGAAATTTTTGCGTTTTAAATTAATTGAAGGACATTTAAAAAATATAAATTGCCCATCTGGTTGATACATTCTCTTTTAGGATGAAATAAATGTTCAGTCTTACTCCAAGTAAATCTTTGTTGTGTTAAAAAAACATTGTTATTCTTTATGGATACAAATGTTTTTTTATGGATAATGTGTAGTAGAATTGGTTTATGGATAAGCATTTGTTTCATCTAGTATGTTATATATTTTATGGATATTGAGTTCCAACAAATAGTGACTATTGTAAATTTATTAGTCTTTAAAGCAGTATAAGGTTTATAGACACACAAAAAAAACTAGATATTTAACACACAAATCTGAAGAGGCCAATGCATTATTTCAAAACCCAATTCGTAATGAGGCAAAAATGTCCTACAACAAAATTATTGTTCAATGTATGTCATAAATGAACGGAATATATTCCACACTTTATAAACCTTTGCAAATGTCAACACACTCCTATGGACCTTCTCTTATCTTACCTGTAACCACCAACCCTTCTCATCCTGTCATCCCCACGCTCCCACTCTTCCATGTTACACTACACCTTATAAGCCTTAGGAAATATCAACACACTCCTACAGACCATCTCACCTTACCTGTAACCACCAACCCTTCTCATCCTGTCATCCCCACGCTCCCACTCTTCCATGTTACACTACACCTTATAAGCCTTAGGAAATATCAACACCTTCTTACGGATCTTCTCTTATCTTACCTGTAACCACCAACCCTTCTCATCCTGTCATCCCCACGCTCCCACTCTTCCATGTTACACTACACATTATAAGCCTTTGGAAATATCAACACCCTCTTACGGATCTTCTCTTATCTTACCTGTAACCACCAACCCTTCTCATCCTGTCATCCCCACGCTCCCACTCTTCCATGTTACACTACACCTTATAAGCCTTAGGAAATATCAACACCTTCTTACGGATCTTCTCTTATCTTACCTGTAACCACCAACCCTTCTCATCCTGTCATCCCCACGCTCCCACTCTTCCATGTTACACTACACATTATAAGCCTTTGGAAATATCAACACCCTCTTACGGATCTTCTCTTATCTTACCTGTAACCACCAACCCTTCTCATCCTGTCATCCCCACGCTCCCACTCTTCCATGTTACACTACACATTATAAGCCTTTGGAAATATCAACACCCTCTTACGGATCTTCTCTTATCTTACCTGTAACCACCAACCCTTCTCATCCTGTCATCCCCACGCTCCCACTCTTCCATGTTACACTACACCTTATAAGCCTTAGGAAATATCAACACCTTCTTACGGATCTTCTCTTATCTTACCTGTAACCACCAACCCTTCTCATCCTGTCATCCCCACGCTCCCACTCTTCCATGTTACACTACACCTTATAAGCCTTTGGAAATATCAACACCCTCTTACGGATCTTCTCTTATCTTACCTGTAACCACCAACCCTTCTCATCCTGTCATCCCCACGCTCCCACTCTTCCATGTTACACTACACCTTATAAGCCTTAGGAAATATCAACACACTCCTACAGACCATCTCACCTTACCTGTAACCACCAACCCTTCTCATCCTGTCATCCCCACGCTCCCACTCTTCCATGTTACACTACACCTTATAAGCCTTAGGAAATATCAACACCTTCTTACGGATCTTCTCTTATCTTAACTGTAATCACCAACTCTTCTCATCCTGCCAGCTCGCCTCCACTCTCCCACTCTTCCTTTTACATTACACCTTATAAGCCTTTGGAAATATCAACACACTCCTACAGACCATCTCACCTTACCTGTAACCACCAACCCTTCTCATCCTGCCAGCTCATCCCCACGCTCCCACTCTTCGATATTACACCACACCTTATAGGCCTTTGGAAATATCGACACACTCCTACAGACCATCTCACCTTACCTGTAATCACCAACCCTTCTCATCCTGCCAGCACATCCCCACGCCCCCACTCTTCGATATTACACCACACCTTATAGGCCTTTGGAAATATCAACACACTCCTACAGACCTTCTCACCTTACCTGTAACCACCGACCCTTCTCATCCTGCCAGCTAATTCCCACGCTCCCACTCTTCGATATTACACCACACATTATAGGCCTTTGGAAATATCAACACACTCCTACATACCTTAGCTGTAACCACCAACTCTTCTCATCCGGCCAGTTCATCTCCAACCTCCCACTCTTCGATGTTACACCACACCTTATAAGTCTGTGGAAGTGTCAACACACACCTATGGACCTTCACGTATCTTACCTGTAATCACCAACTCTTTTCATCCTGCCAGCTCACCTCACTCTCCCACTCTTCCATGTTACACCACACCTTATAAGCCTTTGAAAATATCAACACACTCCTACAGACCTTCTCACCTTACCTGTAACCACCAACTCTTCTCATCCGGCCAGCTCATCTCTACCCTCCCACTCTTCGTTATTACACCACACCTTATAAGCCTGTGGAAATGTCAACACACTCCTACGGATTTCTCTTATCTTACCTGTAACCACCAACTCTCCTCATCCGGCCAGCTCATCTCCAACCTCCCACTCTTCGATGTTACACCACACCTTATAAGCCTTTTTAAATATCAACACACTCCTACAGACCTTCTCACCTTACCTGTAACCACCAACTCTTCTCATCCGGCCAGCTCATCTCCAACCTCCTACTCTACGATTTTACACCACACCTAATAAGCCTGTGGAAATATCAACACACTCCTACAGACCATCTCACCTTACCTGTAACCACCAACCCTTCTCATCCTGCCAGCTCATCCCCACGCTCCCACTCTTCGATATTACACCACACCTTATAGGCCTTTGGAAATATCGACACACTCCTACAGACCATCTCACCTTACCTGTAATCACCAACCCTTCTCATCCTGCCAGCACATCCCCACGCCCCCACTCTTCGATATTACACCACACCTTATAGGCCTTTGGAAATATCAACACACTCCTACAGACCTTCTCACCTTACCTGTAACCACCGACCCTTCTCATCCTGCCAGCTAATTCCCACGCTCCCACTCTTCGATATTACACCACACATTATAGGCCTTTGGAAATATCAACACACTCCTACATACCTTAGCTGTAACCACCAACTCTTCTCATCCTGCCAGTTCATCTCCAACCTCCCACTCTTCGATGTTACACCACACCTTATAAGTCTGTGGAAGTGTCAACACACACCTATGGACCTTCACGTATCTTACCTGTAATCACCAACTCTTTTCATCCTGCCAGCTCACCTCACTCTCCCACTCTTCCATGTTACACCACACCTTATAAGCCTTTGAAAATATCAACACACTCCTACAGACCTTCTCACCTTACCTGTAACCACCAACTCTTCTCATCCGGCCAGCTCATCTCTACCCTCCCACTCTTCGTTATTACACCACACCTTATAAGCCTGTGGAAATGTCAACACACTCCTACGGATTTCTCTTATCTTACCTGTAACCACCAACTCTCCTCATCCGGCCAGCTCATCGCCAACCTCCCACTCTTCGATGTTACACCACACCTTATAAGCCTTTTTAAATATCAACACACTCCTACAGACCTTCTCACCTTACCTGTAACCACCAACTCTTCTCATCCGGCCAGCTCATCTCCAACCTCCTACTCTACGATTTTACACCACACCTAATAAGCCTGTGGAAATGTCAACACACTCTTACAGACCTTCTCACCTTCCTTGTAATCAACAATTCTTCTTATCCTACCAGCTCTTCTTTCCACAATCCCAATCTTCGATGATACACTACCTTATAAGCCTGTGGAAATATCAACACACCCCTACGGACCTTCTCTTACCTTACCTGTAATCACCAACTGTTCTCATCCGGTCATCTCAACTCCAACCTCCCATACTTCGATGTTACACCACACCTTACAACTTTGTGGAAATATCAACACACTCCTACGGACCTTCTCTTACCTTACCTGTAATCACCAACTGTTCTCATCCGGTCATCTCAACTCCAACCTCCCATACTTCGATGTTACACCACACCTTACAACTTTGTGGAAATATCAACACACTCCTACGGACCTTCTCTTACCTTACCTGTAATCACCAACTGTTCTCATCCGGTCATCTCAACTCCAACCTCCCATACTTCGATGTTACACCACACCTTACAACCTTGTGGAAATATCAACACATTCCTATGGACCTTCTATCTTACGTGTAATCACCAACACTTCTCATCCGGCCATCTCAACTCCAACCTCTCATTCTTCGATGTTACACAATCCCTTATAAGCCTTTGGAAATGTCAACACTTTCCTACGGATCTTCTCTTATCTTACCAGTAATCACCTACTCTTCTCATCCCGCCATCTCAACTCCAACCTCCCAATCTTCGATGTTACACCACACCGTAGCATAAGTAATGATCTATCTCTCGAGTTCAACTAAGGTTAAATGTTTTTTTTTAAACCTAATATTCGTATTAACACAGAAATATCATACAATTATTATTCATCATGATATATAACTTATAAAAAGATTTATTTATAATTTATCTGCCTTACAAAGCCATATTTGTGTTATGAAATAATTACAGGTTGTATGGAGAGTCAGTTTTGAAAATTATTAACTTTATTAGCCTAAGATAAATGTCTCCCTATTATGCTATTTCTTTCGAATAAATTATATTATAATTTTGAAATAAAGTTATAATATACGAGAGGATAAAGATTATAAAACCTTGCAAATATTTTCGGTTGTCGTTTGGCGGCAGCCCATCTTTAAAGTCTGTCCCCCCTCGGCACTGCGTTTGGTAAACTATTATCCTTGACTTCCTTCTTCTTTGAGCAAATTTTTATTCCAAATAGGAACTCACTTTTCTAAAAATTACCAAATTTGTTGCGTCTTAAACAAGTTTATAAAGTTTGGTGTCAACGTCTATAAAGTTTGACGTTCTTGATTCACTATTATATTGTCGAAATGGGTTCTGTTTTGGTACTTGAGCATAAAGGCCAAGTATCTAGGTCCCCTCCGAATCACATGTCGCACTATGGGTGTCTACTTACTCCATATTAGCCATATCGGAGCATTTACAAAACACGTGTCAACAGCTTGGTTCCCACTACATCTTAGGGACGCTACAAAAAGCTTGGACCCCGTGAATTGCCTTGTAACCCCGTTTTTTCCATTTCATCCAATTACAGTATCGTTGTCATAGTAACCAGAGTGTTTACTTTTAATCTCAATCCTAATTCTCATTAGTTTTTCATTAATTCTGTTTTTCTGGATTTTATAACAGCGCATAATTTCACAAGATGTAATTATTTGTTTTCAAAGTTTGTTCTAATAGCTCCTCGTTTTTGTGTATACAAATATTTACCTAATTCTTTCTTCTAAACCTCCGGAGCTACCCGCTGGTAGCGCTGCTATGCCTATATCACACGAGTTTCCGCTCATTATTAATACATTCGATATGACTATTAATTTTAAAATCTGTTGTAAGCTTGTTATTTGTTCTATTATTTGTCCCAAAAGAGCAAGGCTATCTATTCTACCTCTATTTAGAAATCTAGATTATTTTCCCAAAGTTCAATATTTGGCGTAATTTCTAATTTAAATAAAACAACTTTTCATTATATATATTTTTCTTGCAAAGTAAACATCTTCAGAGAACAAAAATAACCCTTATTTATAAAATGTTTTTTTAATAACTAAAGATGATTGCTTTGCAAATGAAATGTTTCTTTAAGAATTTAATTTAAAAACAGTTTATTTGTAGTGAGAAGATTTTATTTATTGTTAAAGATACATTTTATTCTTCTAACTGCATTGAATGCTTATGAATAACCATTTGCGAGTTTATGTTTCAAGTATATTTTTTTGTTAAATAATCATCCTAGATTGAGTTGTTGTGAATAATGAAGAAATTAATAAAAGCTTCAATGCTACAAAGTTTAATACAAATTGTATTTTTGTTAATTTAATGTATAATATATTTGCAATTTCCCTTTGTTTACACACAATTTAGGGGCATATATAAGACTTTCATATATCTAACACTGTCTTTGGGACGATGGGTCTTTGCTCACTATTTGTTTTTGTTTCCTAGACTCATTCCTTTTAACATCAATAAACCAATTACCTCTCCGTAACTAATTATCCATTTAAGAAATATTGCTTTATATCAAGATGTTTGCTGCGAAATTTCTTGCATAGTAGCATACTCACGTCCACAAATGATTCCTAACTATAAAAGATTTGTTCTTTCTCTTTGAAGCAAACTATGTATAGAATTCAGAATAGAAAAAAATGTTAAAAATAATTTATCAAATACTTTTTCCAAGTCAATACAAAAATGAAATAACTCAGATAGTTCCTAATATGTAAGTCAGTCCCAGTGTGCGGAAGTCCTGAGCTCGGAAATATCGCTTTATAAAAATGCTTGGTGAATAGATGTTTGTAGTTTAATAAACAATAATGTAATAAGAACAACGTTATCTACAATCTCTCTCTCTCTCTCTCTCTCTCTCTCTCTCTCTCTCTCTCTCTCTATATATATATATATATATATATATATATATATATATATATATATAAAATATGTTTTCTTGTAATAATAAAAAACAACTAAGGTTATTCATATACGAGAATTATTGATTAATTTATAAATTATTAAATTATATAGTCTATTTATATCATTATAATGAATATAAATTAATAAATAATTCATGTATTTGAATAACCTTAGTTGCTTTTGATATATATATATATATATATATATAAATGACTATTTGTATGTATGTATGAGCCTTATGCGTTACTAAACCACTGGTCCGATAGCCATGAAACTTTGGGAAATGGTTGAAAACATTTCTTGGAAAGTTTCTGGTAACAACTATATTTTCCAAAATGTAATTTTCAAGTGCCAAAGTATAATAAAATATGACTTTCATTTAATCCATTCGAAATTTTGGTTGCTAGACAACACTCAACAATTTAAATTTATTTTCCAACATTTCAAACGGTATACAAAAAATATTTTATAACGAAGTGAATTTTAATAAATAATAACATTCAATCAAAAACTTTTGATTGTCACACTTTTCTCAATCGTCTACTACGAGTTTAGCTAATATTATGTTATAAAATACTCTAAAAATAGTTAAAATACTAAAATAATTAAGTTTTGCTAATGTTAACACGTTTCCATTGACGTTTGGGCGGTGCGAAGTTCGCAGACACACATACACACCACACACACACACACACACACAATATATATATATATATATTATGTGTATGTGTGTGTGTGTGTGTGTGTATGTGTGTGTGTGTGTGTGTGTGTGTGTGTGTGTGTGTGTGTGTGTGTGTGTGTGTGTGTGTGTGAGTGTGTGTGTTGCAACGTCCCCCCCACCTTCCTCTGCCGTACCGTTCTGCTGTTTGTTATATCCGTTCTTGCAGAAAACCAAAATTTTGTTGTTTACAAGAAAACTTATTTATAAACAACCAAAAATCTGCCTATCACCCTGCTTGTAAAACCGTGCTAAACTCCCTGAGTTAAGTGTATGTTTCCCGCTCGTAGGGCCAAGCCCACAACAAGCCTATTCCCGCTGACTACTATTTAAAATACGTATAAACTCTCCCAAATTAGTTTATCAATTGTGTATGGTCTAGGTTTAGTCACACATGTCATTTTAATAGTCAGCTGGAAAGAAACACATTTAAAATAATACACAAAATAATCACAGAGTCTTACCACCTGATGATGATCTGCAGAGACAGCAAGGGAACGTGCAAAATATGATCGTGTTTAAAATTACCTATTTTAAAAGGCTCCTGTGTCCTTTTAAACACATTCTGCCAGTAGATAAATCTCTGGACTTTTATACAAAAAACCAACTAATCTTTAGACTAGCTCATGAAGTTAGTAGAGAGAAACTCTTTAAAAACATTAGGCTTTATCTATTATCATTTAATGAAATTTAATTAAATTTGTTTACTGATTTAATAATCATTTTCATATTAGTTGGAAAAAGCTAAACAGTTTTTATTAATTATTCGACACAGGATGAAATGCAAATACTGTTGATTTTTATAACATATTTAATTTTATTTATTTAAATAAAAAAGAAAATTAATCCTTTTAAGTACAACACAATTATATTAACAAAACAATTCAGTAAGTAACTTGTTGTTTCTTATGCTTTAAAAACTTATAATTTGCATATAGATTGATTACATTGACATAAACATAAAATTATTTTCCAAATTACACATAATAAAATTTATCTCCTATATTGAATTGGTAAATTCGTATTTTATGACATTTAATTTTTAAATTTATAATATTCGAAAAATTCTCATTTCCTTTAAAATAAATGGCTTATGGCCAAAAACCCTTTGTAAGTTTAATATTCATTATTTTAAATATTCTGATCACATAAATTCATTTTATTTAGAATACAATTTATTTAAAATTTTATAAAGAGTGAAGTCATTGTTTTAAGCTTGCAGATTTGTTTGAATTTAATAAAATTAACTAACTAAATTTGACGTGAATGGTATCGAATAAAGAAAATGACTTGCCAAAGATGTTCCTGCCGGTCCTTGGAGTCCCTCGTCTGGATTCCCTGGTCCTTGGACATCGGAAGTCGCCATCCCTGGTTCGTCGGTGGTGGTTTCCCTCTATTCCAGCGTCCTGGAGGCTGAGTCTGGAGCCTTCATCCTTTGGTAGTCCTGGATGTCGAAAGCGCTGAGGTTTTGGTCCATCTGGCCTGGTGACGGTCCTACTCGCTGTCCAGCATAGCGTTCCGCGGTACCTCGTGTTAAAAATTTATTTCAGACTGTCTCTAAAGTCTTAGAGACCTAGTATATATAGCGGTGAATTTAACCTACCTCACCCCGCCTGCAACGCTCGCTATCTTTTGATTTATTCCTTGTACAGGCAAGTCGGGCAACGAATGTGTTTTAGGTTGCAGAGTTTGATTATTATTTTTGGAACACTGAAAAATGTCTATTTTATTTAAACTGCTGTAACTCTTTTGTTTCTTACGTTTTTTGAATTTTGTTTTCTCTAATGTTCATTCTGGCTTATTCTGGTTCTTTTAAAATGTCGATGAAAGTTCTACGTGGTTTGGTTCTAAAGATAGCTTTTTTAAGCACTTAGAAAGTTTTCGCCTGACTCCCGATGTTCAAATTTAGTTAGTTATTACAAATTTATTTTATAACATTTTTTAATTTAGCTTAACTATTCTATTTAAGGTTTTATTTAATTTTTCACTCTTTATTATTTGTATAATTCCCTACTTGATTAATTTGAAAACAACTTTATTTCTTAAAAACAGGAAATTATTTATTTCCTATTTGCCACGGTATACCAGACCGTTGCAGTGTGTGTGTGTGTGTGTGTGTGTGTGTGTATTTAAATCAAAACTAGGTCTATATCACATATTTTGTAAGTACATAAGAGTTAAAATAAACATGAAAATTCTAAAAACACTAATAATTCAAAACATTTGTATTTAATTATTAAGTAACTTGTAAAATTAAATCTATAGGAACAATAAACAATAGCAACAATATTCATTAATTCTATAAACATCAGCTTTTTTTGTATTCCTATTTATAAATATTTTCATAAATATTGTGTAAAAACTAAATAAATTCAATAAAGAATTAATAATAAAAGGGGCTTTCATGAGAGTTGTGAAATTATTTTAAAATCGCATTACCTAAATTTGGCATTAGTTATTGCATCCGAATAAACGTTATTTATTGAGCTAGTTACTACAACATATAAGCAATGTTTATTGTATGGTAATTTGATAATTTTACTATTAGACTACAATATTTTATTATATTATTACAATATTTTACAATAAAAAATTAAATTGTTTAATTATAATTAATTACAATTATACCATTTGATTTATTGTTATAAGTGTTGTTAAGTATAATTGAGGTTTTATTTACTATATATAATTATGTTAAACACATATTTTAGAGTAATATTAGGTTTTATTCTAATAATTTGAATCAACAATGGAAAAATTTCAATTGAAGGGGTCATGATGGGTTGAATAAAGTGTTAAATGCTTTCTTGGTCTAACTAGTTTCTTGAGGGAAGCTGAGAACCGGAAATAAAAACACAACACATCAAAAGCCAAGGTTGATTACTTGGTAATTGGGAAAGTTTGTTGAACTTTGTTCATGTTTTAATCTAAAAGCAACGCTTCAGCCAAGAAAACAAACACCGTCCCTAATGCAACTTCAATTAAACAGAAACATTCTACACTTCTATTACCCTGCGTAAACAATTTATATAAATATAATACTCTTTCGAGTGGTCTGATTGTTTGAATGAAGAGGAAGAGATTAGGGTTATCCAAATTAATTAACTAATTAATTATCGCCTCCGGAACTAATTTCAGTTAACAAGTTACATCCAAGTATCTGTTAGGGCACTGTAATATCTCTACCATGGATACTTTCATGAGGCCTCTTCGTTACCTGAAATATCGACATATTAATTGAACACATAAATTAAATTGAAATATTCTTTTACAAAAATTTGTTAGCAAATTATACATTTAAAAAAAAAATTCGTATCTGCGCCACCAAAAACCACTCATTTTGGTAGCCAGCCTCTCTCGTGCTATCTTCATCTTAAATGAACATTCTTATCTTCACCGCGAACCAGAAAATCAGAATTGATTACCCATTTCCCAAGCTCTATCCATGGGTAATCAATACATTGCTTGAGGAGTAGGATAAAATAAACCTCACAAGAAAGAAATCCTGTCAGGTAATCCCCGCTAAATATCGTGAATGAACGCTGGGAGGTTGGGATGTCCTTATACTATAGGATGTCTTTGTTTGTGAACCTGTGAACTTTATCTTCTGCTGGCTGAAAAAAATATAACGCCAGAAACCTTCCTAGGAATGTACTCAACAATTTCCCAAAGTTTCATGGCGATCCGATCAGTGGTTTAGTAACGCATAAGGCTCATACATACACACATACATACAAACAAACATATATACATACATACATACATACAACGTACATACATACATACATACATAAATACATACATACACACATACATACATACATACATACATACATACTTACATACAACGTACATACATACATACAACTTACATACATACATACATACATACATACATACAACGTACATACATACATACATACAACGTACATACATACATACATACAACGTACATACATACATACATACAACGTACATACATACATACAACGTACATACATACATACATACATACAACGTACATACATACATACATACAACATACATACATACATACATACAACGTACATACATACATACATACATACAACATACATACATACATACATACATACATACATACAACGTACATACATACATACATACATACACACAACGTACATACATACATACATACATACAACGTACATACATACATACATACACACATACATACATACAACGTACATACATACATACATACATAAATACATACATACATACATACATACATACATACAACGTACATACATACATACATACAACATACATATATACGTACATACATACATACATACATACATACAAACATTCATTTTTGAACATAGATTTAGTTAATTTTTGAATGTTAGCTATTGCGTTAAAATAATTGCTTTGGTTTGTAATTTATTTTATTATATGAATATTTTTGTTGATATTCATAACATCTGTGTTAGCTAAACTTGATATTTTGGTTCCTTTATTTTATAAAGAAGTTTGGGAAAACAAATGTTAAATTATGTGGTATTGTTTTAAGTAAGTTAAATGAAAGAGTTTGCCGGTGTAGATAGTTGCTATGTATTAGGTAGATTAGGCTTGACGTTTTCTTTAGCTTTTTGGAAAATATCTGAGTTTTTATACTTTTCCGAGACAAGGTCTATCATTATTTTAAACTGATGTCCCAATATATATATGTGTGTGTGCAATGTTACCACTGATGATGTCCACATCTACGCTAAAACTTTTGATCGTATAAACTGTTTTATTAGTTAGAATCAATTATTGGTTTTATAATTGTTCATGACACAGTAAATAGCACAGTATATCGAGATATAATAAGTAGCTACAGAGGACTTATATTTTCAGGTCTTAAGCTTGACTTTACTTATAAAATATATTCCCTTACAAATACAATATAATTAATAATAACAAGTATGCTGTCGTAATAATAAACCATTATAATGAATGCCCCATTTATTACTTAAAATATAATTCATAATCATTAAAAAAATTATACATCATACATCTTACATTAGGTTCTTTTGTATATATATATATATATATATATATATATATATATATATATATATATACTTTTGTAGAATTTTCTAGATTAATATAGATTAGTATAATACGTAAGAAACGTGGTTAGATTATAAAACTGTTTTTAGGAGAAATGTTGGTGGCACCTGTAGATCTGACGTGCCAAGCGTTGATGTCCCCACACAGCTCTTGACCAAATATACAAGAATTGCGTTTGGACAATCACAGCCTGACACAGTCACTCCTAGTCCTTGTTGTAGACATTCAGTTAATATAAATAATTTCTATTTATTACCTAAATTTTAATTTCTTATCAAAAAATTATAAATGTTGTTAAAACAACACAGAAACAATATTAAAATATATACTTATTCCATGGAATTCTAGCTCTAGAAAATTTTTTATTTACTTTCCTGGTTAAATATATTGAAATAATTACATTAATGAGAAATTGGAAAAGAACATATACGATTATATTTTATTGCTTAGATCTACAAGTTCAAAATTAAAATTTAATATATAACAATAATAAGAAATATAAACAATTTTTTTAATATAAACAAAAAGTAAATTCATACTTAAGACAACAAAGGAAAATATTCTTATTACACTTTTGCTATTACTTGGGACCAGACATTTTGTTAAATAAAAGTAGTTAAATTGTTAACTTACACTTGAAGGAAACGTTTTCGTCTTACGATTTCTTCAGCCTCCATCGTCGTAAGACGAAAAAGTTTCCTCCAAGTGTAAGGTAACAATTTAACTTTTAGTTAACAAAAAGTGTGGTCACAAGTAATATCAAAAATGTAATAAGAATTAACAACCAGCTCGTCATGAACAGCAGCAAGATTAAATAATTATATTTATTGTAAATAAGGTAGCATAACCTATGTGCTTTTAAACAGTTGTTCTTCCACATAACCTGTAACATAAAAACAGTTGTTTTATGAAATCATATGTTATCACTTATTTTAAAATAAATGGGGAGAATTAAAATGGTTTTCTCCATTACAAAAATAATATTAACACATTTACATTTAATTAATGAATTAGGACATAAAAATTGTTTTAACATCAAGTGTCATCCACTATAAGTTTAACAAAAAGTATTTGAACTTGATTGGGTGGATAAAAAACTATTTTATTAACGATTGAAAATTTTAACAATATATATATATTTTAAAACAACACAGGTTATTCAAATACAAGAATATTCTTGTATTTGAATAACTTGTGTTGTTTTAAATTATTAAACCAGAAAACGTATTTTATAATTATATATATATATATATATATATATATATATATATATATATATATATTATATATTAAATATGGTGATATGTTTTCTTGTAATATAGTTAATAAATTAAAAATATTTCAAAAATAAAAGATTATTAGATGATTATTTTCCTGAAGATGCTGGTACTATTTTATCGGCGAAAAGCTTTGAATAAATATATTCATTAAAAGTATTCTTGTTTTTGAAATATTTTTAATTTATCATATATATATATATATAATAGAAAAAGTTAGGAATGTATGAATATGTGTTTATTTTTCGTTTCAAAGGTTTCAAACGATATAAAAATAACAATTTAACAATATTTCAAGAACATTATAAGCGAAAGAAATACAATATTTCCAGAGAAAAGGAAAACATTGGTTCTGTAAAGAATTGGACCAAAGAAAGGAGATCCCCTGCCATTAGAATCAAAACTGAACAACCTCGTTTCTGCCATACTTTGTGCTGCTCCTTTTGATCTTTTGTTTGGCCAAGCTCATGTTTCCCACTAGGGGAAAGACAAAACATTACAAATGACGTTGAAGCGGTGTCTCATTTCAACTCAGCGTCTTCCCTTTTAACCCCCTCACGCCTCTTGACACACACAATCCGTGTTTCCGGTAAACCAATACACTTGAACCATTCTGTCCTCTACCTAATGGACTCTGGTTAAATTCGGCTCGTTTACCTGTCTAGAGTAAGCTTTTTCCGACAAATATAAAAAACTCGAGGGTTTTTAATGAAATTACGACTTTTGTACAGCTTAATTTTGATTTTATTTACAATCATCCTAAATATGAGAAAACTAACTTTTAAACAATGGTCTGAAATCTTATGAATTTTAAATTTCCCCAAATGTCGTACATTGTTTTCAACAAAAATTAATAAAAAAAATAACGCTTTACATGAGAATTAAGCAATTGAAGTAAAAGTAAAGTAAAAATTCAAAATTTTACCGAAATGTATCTCATTGTATTCTAGATGAAACTAGACATAGTCTACAACTATGTTTTGTGTATGGTATTAATGTAATTGTGTAGTTGTTTGATTTGCCGTTTGTTGCCGTTGTATAATATTAAAATGTCATCTATATATCTGTGATAATAAATTATTTTATGTGTGTGATTATTGTTCTTTAGAATGTATTGTTGTTCGATATGGTGTAGGAATATTTCTGCTAGTATGTCTGAGATGGGGGAACCCATAGGGAGGCCGTCTTTCTGTGTGTAGTATTTGTGTTGGTATGTGAAGTAGTTTTGTGATGTGGTGAGTTTGGTGAGTGTGATTATTTCATGTGTGAGTTTATGTGGTGTGTTGTTTGTTGTTAGCATATTTTGTAGTATTTGGAGTGTTTGTTCTATTGGCACCTTAGTATAAAGGTTTTTTATGTCGAATGAGGCTATGGTGGAGTTGTGTGGTATGTGGATGTCTTGCATTTTGTGTATGACGTGTATCTTATAGTGTATGGGTTTGTGATTGTGAAAGTTTGTGTTGTCTCTGATAAGTTTGTCTATGTATTTGGCTAGCTTATGTGATGGTGCATGTGTGTGATTGATTGACACACCCATCCGTCCACCAATCTTATAATTTGTATACACAGACACATCCATCCATCCATACATACATACACACACACACACACATATATATATATATATATATATATATATATATATATATATATATATGTGTGTGTGTGTGTGTGTGTATGTATTTATGTATATACACACACAAACACACATACACTCACACACAAACACACATACACTCACACACAAACACACACACACACACACACACACGCACACACACACACACACACACACATATATATATATATATATATATATATATATATATACACAACATTATTATTACCGTTAATAAATAAAATTAGATTATAACTTTTTAGTAAAAGTCCG
This sequence comes from Prosapia bicincta, assembly GCA_036971475.1. Lineage (NCBI taxonomy): Eukaryota > Metazoa > Arthropoda > Insecta > Hemiptera > Cercopidae > Prosapia > Prosapia bicincta. Next base: position 1,625,362 of record JBAIZL010000012.1, on the reverse strand, counting down.
AAAGTCTGCTATAAATAAAACGGTTTTCAAACAGTAGTTAAAGTGCAAGAGAAAACTGTAAAAGGTTAATAAAAAGACTGATGTAAAGCACGTGAAAGGTTTATTTACCCGGACTAAAAACTCATTTGCTGCAACAGCTGTAGCGTAAACTTCAACGAGAGTGCCGAAACCATTTGTTGTTTACTTACTGGAAGGTTTCGGGAGGGTATTAATAAACTAAAGTCATGTTTCAGCTGATTTACCATGTGAGTAGAGCAGATATTTGGTTACAAAGTATTTGTCAACAATAAATAAATTCTTTAAATATTACCGATATGTTTACGCTACGCGTCATTTGTAGGGCAATACCTCTGACGGAGGGTGTGAGCAACCGTGACAGCAGCCGTTTAGGCGCGGGATGTGTGGCCCCTACTTACGTAGAGGTCTGATGCCGGGATGTATCTTTAAATAATCCGTTATAAGCTAGGTCAGTTATAATAGTGTAACGCTGGTTACTATCTATAGAAATTATTAATAATAATATTTGTTAATAATATATATATATATATATATATATATATATATATATATATATATATATATATAAAGAAATAACAACAATAGAATAATAAATATAATTAACCATAATAATAATATAAATAGTAGGCCTATACATGAGAAAAATGGAGTATATAAATTAGAATGTGAATTTTGTAATAAAGTTTATATAGGACAAACAAAGAAAAAATTAAAAGAAAGGTATAAAGAACATTTAATGCTTTTTTAAAATCAAATATATATAAGTCTAATTTCGCAACCCATTGTATTAATAATAATCATATGTTTCCTAATATAAATAATATGAAAATTATAAAAGAAGTAAATAAAGGGTTAAAAATGAACGTATGTGAAGCATTTGAAATTTACAAGCATAATATTAATAACAAATTGATTGATGAACAAATTCAAATACGTTCTAAATACCATACTATGTTCAATGTATATAATGTTGTGGCAGCAGTGGAATAGGTTTGGCAATATTGTAATAGATTTGGCAACTGTGTATTGCTTTATCTAGTAGCTTCATGTTTCTTAGACAGTTCTTTTATCATTCTTAGTATTGTAACTCCTGAAGATGTTGGTAATGTAAACCAACGAAAAGCTTTGAGTTTATTATTCAATAAATTAAATATTCCTGTATTAGTGTATATTATTTAATCTTAAAAATATTCTAACAGGAAAACACATTTGATATTCTATATATATATATATATATATATATATATATATATATATATATATATATATATATATATATATATATACAACGAAATAACACTTTTATAAACAAAAATGTTTATTCTATTTTCTTGGTCATAGTCCAGATGTAGTCATAGAAATATAAGGTACTTTGAAAATTTTGATAATGCTAATACTGCCAATCAGCGAAAAGCTTCAATGTATGAAGAAAAATATAATAAAAATACTTTTTTATGAAAGTGTTATTAATTTGTTTATATAGAAAACAAGAAAAAGAAATTCCTTCACGGAATATAATATATATAGAAATATCAATACAAATAATTTGTTCTGAAGAATTTAAAAGCATATTTGAAAACATATATTTACAATTGTTATTTCGTTTAATATCCCACCAATTTTTTTTTTACGTGCTGTAATTAATAGGCGAATCTTTGATCAACCATTTATACTTACGTTGATTGATGATTTCCTTATTTCTTTTCGATACATTGTGTTACCCTGGGTAAAAAATGTTTGACAAAATATAAGCATGATAAAAAAAAATTTAGTTGTTTTGGTTTTCATATGGATATTTTAATAGTATGTATATTTTTGTAATTTCTCTTGGGAAAGACTTTGTTTTATAAATTTACTATAACAAATGTTGGTTGCAATTCACTATGGATTTTGCCAATACAAATATGAAATTGCAGCACGACTTGTTTGCTGAATAGTAAACAGTTTAGGTGTAGTTAGTATTGTTAATAGTCTCAGGGTTGTGGGAATAATAATCAACCACAAATTTACATTGACAGATTACATCACTCTGAAAATGTTCAGTTATTATAAACGTAACCACAGATGTTGTCGTTATTTCATCATAAAGAATAGAAATCATATTTTGACTATTGAGCTATAAATACAGTGGAGAAGCATAATAAAGTATAGAGTGCTATAAATTGGAGGGAAACAAGAGTGGAATCATGTATATGTATAATATTATTATATCTAAAATATAATCATAAAATATAAATTATATGGAATGGTTTTATTTTACAATAGTGAAACCGATAGAAACAGATGATACAAAGTGATACAAAACAATTGATAGATAAGTAAAGTGCACAACAAAATTAAACATGTATTTGATTTTATTATATTTTACTATACATATAGCAACGTTATTAGGTGTAAAACACTACTTTTGTGTGTTTATCCCGGATTGTGTTATGTCAACATTTATTAAGAAAGAGCCACATGTATCTATCTATCTATGTACCTGTCTATCTATCTCTCTCTCTATTCGAAAGGTTGTACTTTAACGCTCACTATTGAAATGTTCTAAGATTACTGGCTTATCAGATTTATGGCAATGTATAAGAGAAATTTCGCCTCCATTTTTCACCTGTCGTTGCGGCCCGGCAATGCAACTACCCTTTGCGATTTCCTTATAAAAGAAAAGCTTGTATTTGAAAACGACGTACGATAACATTATTATGCTTGACAATGTGACGGAAACAAAGACAAAAAGGAATTCTTCACTTACTCTCATGTTAATATTTGTTCAGTTGAAAATGTAACGTCTAAATAGTTGAAATTCATAATGATCTGATAGATGTCATATATTTTAATTTTTTATATTACAGACCTATTATAGGTATAATAATAATGAGGTAAAATAATAATCAATAAATAAATTTAAGTAATGACGTTCATATTCATAGCTTTTCCGCCATCATTAATAAAAGAGTGAAATGTGTTCGCTAATTGAATTCAGTTCAACAAACGGCAAAATATTTCAAGTTACAAATGGAATTGTTCGCGTAAATAACATTAACTAAATTGTATTAAAGTTAAATTTCTCCAATTCTACTCCGTTAAATTTTATACTATATGAGTATATCGTCAGTAGTTAGAGACCTGAGCGAATGGGTAGAGCAATATTTGGTCGCTTTCCTAACCCTTTAATACAATATGTATTAAACTATCTAAAACACACAACTTTAGAGCTTAATATTTATAGCCGAGACTAGTGATGTTATATTAACCAATAATAAATGTTTACGGCTTATAAAAATAACATGTATTGCTTAAATATCTTGTAAACATTATGGGATTATTGTATATCGAAACAGACTAGAGTCTACTACAAACCCCGGTCAGTGATGCCCGATGGTGGAGTTACTACCAATCTTTGAAAGTTAACTCGCATAAATACCAAGTAAGATTCTTGTTTAAGTACATATAGTGAAAGTGATAAGTTAATACAAGAAAACAGTGTTGTTAAACCTAGAAATATATATATATATATTAAATAGGGTGATATGTTTCCTTGTAATATAGTTAATAAATTTAAAATATTTCAAAAACAAGAATACTTTTAATGAATATATTTATTCCTAATAAATATATTAATTAAAAGTATTCTTATTTTTGAAATATTTTTTATTTTATTATATATATATATATATATATATATATATATATATAAAATTTTGCCTTAGAAGAGTAAAAATTTCGGATATCTGAAAATCTATGATTGAAAATAGATTATAACAGTATGAGCTAAAGTCTTTTGTACCATGTAAAAGGTAACACGTACTTTATGCTAATCATATATTTTGTAATATTGTTATTATAATATATAATGGTCTAATTAAAGTCTTAGAGACTAAACAGTCTATGTAGAGTACTAATCCAATACAAACAGGTGTTCTCTCATTTTCAGTATTGCCACTGGTTACAGTGTTACCACTATGGCGTTAGATCACATACATAGTGGCGCGAATTGTGTGTTAATTAAAGCTATTAAACAGAAGACTAATTTAGTTGCTAACGTTATCATATTTATATGTTTACAGCAATTAATAGTCGTACATATTACAGCTCACTTTTAAAAACTAGTTTGATTTAATAAATTAACTTTTAAAAGGTAGGTTTCATAAAAACATGAAGTGTTTTTAAACTTCAAAGTTAAAATGTTAAACCTTTTTTGATATTGTAGATTATGTGTGATTTTATGATACTATCTGCTTGAAATTTGTGGTGGATAGTGATTTTAAGGTGAATGTATAATTTGTAATAAACTACTTCTATAAATAATAGAATTTAGAATTTCAGTTTTGAATTTGCAAAATCACGGATTTACCACCGCACAGTTCCAAATGAATCCAATAAATATAACCCTTAATCCTTTTTATATTAATTAAAACAACCTCTTACCACAAATTCAACAATTTTTATTTTAACCTTACGTGCATTTCGAATATCTCTGAAGATGATTACTTTATAATCAAAATGTACATAAGGTTAAAATAAAAATTTGTGAATTTGTGGTGAGAGGTTATTTTAATTAATATAAACATTTACGCCACAGTTGCTTCAAGTGGTTACTTATTCCTTTTTATTAATATCGTAGCGAATCAGTGCCTAATTAGGAATGGGATCAAACCAAGATGCTCTATAAAATCGTCTATCTAACCACATTTCAATAATTTGACCTTTTCTTTTGGTAATTTTATGCAAGTTCATGTTTCAACTCTAGAGAGAAAATAAATATATTTCGTAAGATTTGCGTTTTTATCTTTAAATTTAATTCATAAGTGCGACAAAATTAACAAGCTATAAGACAGGTTTGCTTTTCCTCTTCCGAGTTTGATTCCAGTGAAGAGGCATGCATTATGTTCTTAATAAGCTCCATATGCTTAGTAGCTTCTACATTCAAACCAGTGAGTGTTTGTTAGTTTTATACATTTTCTTCATTACCTGTCACAGTTGTCAGTAAATATAATTGTACCGTCTAATTTTCTAGTTTTATCCATTTACAAATATGCTTCACTATCCGATAACTAATAGAATTACACAGGGGAATTTTGTAATTTGCCAACAATGTAGAAAACAATTTTAGTTTCCAAAAAAATTAAAGCCGTGTCAATGAAACCCATAATTTAATTTATTAGTTTATATAAAATTGAAAATAACTTAAAAACTAGAATTGCCTGATTTTTTGATCATTAGAAATTCAATTAAAAATCTCCAGATAATTTTTTAAGAAAGAATGTTAGGAATTTCACAAAAGTAATTTCTTTGTTTACTGTAACTGGAAGAATATGCATATTTTCCCGGCGCAAATTTACATTTTTCGCACGAATATCTCACGATACATATTTTTGTCTTCCACTCTCTGCTTTTAAGATAGAAAATCGTATTTTCAGCGGAACTTTCTTCGGCTCCCAGCAGACCATTATGCTCCGGGGAATAAAGACTCGGAGATTGAAAACTTTTCCGCCTATTCTGCCAAACACTTTATAAACGACGACCAAGTTAAACAAACAATTGTGATTGGTTATAATTTGTCTTTTACTTTACAATAATAAATAGTTTTGAATTATTTATAATGAACATGATTAATATTTTACTTGTATGTTACTATATGAGCCAACATTAAAAATAACTGAAAAGTAAATGAAAAGTTAAATTAAAAATGCGATTAGGTTTAAAATTTAATTTTAAAGATAAATACTCTTAAGCAGGTAAATACGTTATAGGTTCATTGTGTTATTTATATCTTATATTTATCTTATCTTATTATCTTATTTATAGCGTTATTTATATCATTATTTTATATCTTATCATATTCAATGGTTATAATGAAATTTTCATTGTAGGCCTAATAAGTTTTATCCTAACGTGAATAAGTCTTATAAATGAAATTATTATAAGTTAATAATAAATAGATAAAAACCTCCTAACCCCAAACTCCCTTTATTTTACCCTTATGTACATTTCAGTTACCCAAGTAACCATCCTCAGAGGGATAACCTACAACGTTTGTGGTTAGGAGGTTTTTACGTATTTATTATTAAATGCAACCACAGTATATTCCTAATAAATAGTTATTATAAGTTTCCCGGAGTTTAAACCTGTAAAACCTGATCAGAAAAAGGGAATTACGATTCCTAAATCAGGAGGTTATTCTGAATAATGTGGGGAATAATTTAGGAAACGGTTGAGCTGAACAAAACATAGGTTCAAAATAGATTGTATTTGACAGAATTACACAATTAAAAAAAATTGATTATCATTAAAGTTGATTTCCACATCAGTAAAATAATTATTTGAGTTAGTTTTTATAAATAATTACAAAATATATAATTAAGCATGAACATATGACAGAATCACAATATTAAATGGAAGGCGAAACTATTCATTAAAAGTAATCAAATTTATTCAATGAACTAATATTAAAAAAATGTATCAACATCAAATGTCTTACAACAAGTTGAAATAAATGAATGTGAACTTGAGTGGATGAATAATATGTATTTTAATATAGATTGAAAATCTGAACAGGATGTCTAAATATATATGTATATAAGAAGGGATAAATAATTATCACTATTATTATACTATTTATTAGGAATATACTGTGGTTGAATTTAATAATAAATACACGAAAACCTCTTTTTTATTTTAGCCTTGTGTACATTTCAGTTACCAAGTAACCATCCTCAGAGGGATGACACACAAAGACTGATTAACACTACAAAAATACCTTATTTATATTCTACGGGTGGGGGTAAGTTTTTCCGTAGAATATAAATAAGGTATTTTTGTAGTGTTAATCAGTCTTTATATGTTATCCCTCTGAGGATGGTTACTTGGTAACTGAAATGTACACAAGGCTAAAATAAAGAGGTGGTTAAGAGGTTTTAGTGTTTTTATTATAATAAATGATAGTAAATAATTATCATCAATATTGAGGCTTTCTGTTGACATAGCACGTTTTTAAACTGTGTGGATTATACGTAAGGATCATTTCATAGGGTTTAATACATACCATACCAAATACGTCACTAACACGTTTGCAAACATTTATGTAAGTTTGGTTGTGCTTCTCAGGAAACAAATATTTTGCGTTTTTATAGACATCTTGTACATAATAGTGTAATACTAAAACAAATCTCTCGTGTGATCTTACTTATAAAATTTTACTAGAACAAAGAAACACTATGGCCACCGTTTCATAGATTTTTACGAGACATAATTTCTAGCAAAACAATTTTTAAACACATTACGAAGACATTAAACAGTAGCAAGTTTCTTTTGAAAGTTACCTCCGTACTTTTTGATAAAGGGTATAAAACATATTATGATCTGCGCCGCAGAAAGTTGTAAAAAGTTTTCTTTTATTGCAGTAATTAGAATATTTTAAAGTGCTTTTAATGAAACGCAAGGAAACAAGTCGGAGAGGAAAGTCGAGGGGAGAGATTTAAAAGTCGAGTTGCACTGACGGATTTATAGGAATCAATAAATCACTTAAAAATTATCTAAGAGGCTGTTATTTTTTGCAAGATCTGAATAATGATAAAAAATTAAAATTAATTTCCTTTCCGTTTGAAATTTCGCAAAGTAAGTCCTTAACAATGGTATTGCTGTTATGGTGTGAAATATCTTTTACGTGGATCATTTATTATCATTTTTTGAGTAACGACTCGGATTGGTAAGTAAATATAGAAATGTTATGTAGTAAATACGTTTATGTACGGTAGTGAAAATATACTTTAGGTATGTACTAGGACTGGGCCGATTCCGATTCTCGATTCCAGGAATCGTCGATTCTAGGTGGTATCGAGGAATCGTCGATACCCGATTCTTCATCATAAAAGTGTCGATTCCGATTCCTATTTTGTTACCTATTAAAATATGTGTATGGAGTAATTTATTGGAAAAATAATTAATTACTAGCTATGTCTTAATTATGTATTAGTTGATTTGAATGAATTAAATGATAAAAGTAAACCAAAATATTATTACTTATGAAGCAACAGCAATCAAGATCATAACCATTTCTGGTCGTTTGACATCGCTTCTCTCTCTCTCTCTCTCACACACACACTAGAGCGGGTTCGATACTCTCTCTCTCTCTCCCCCCACGTGTCTTACTGCCACTGATTTATAGATGTCAGAATAAAACACACAAAAAGTACAGTAAAAACTCGATTAACCGTGGCCATGACGGTTGAGCGAATAGACGGATAACAGAAACACCGTATTATTCCTCCGAAACTTAACCTCAATAAATTATATTATAGGCAGATATCACTCTCACAGTAATGTAATATATTTGGGAGCGAAAAGAAAATAACCACGATTCAATAGCAAATGAAACTATTTATTACATGATAAACAGATCCGCACAGTAGCTACAAATGTAGCAAAATAATGTACAGTAATATAAACTTACAGGTGAAATAGTTCGTGTAGTTTAACAAACAAAGCGAACGCGTCACTGCACCTTAATACTTTAGCTGCCGGCCACAATATCGGCGTTTTCATAGAGAATTGCCAAAATATTTTAAGCTCATTTTTAAATAATGTGTTCTTATACTTTGTGCTCCTATCATATCTAAGTATGAATATACGTTTCTTATCATAATATTTATAAAAATACATGTCGGACCAACTGGCCCAACATAGTTTTTTCCTACCGTAAATGAAACGTAAATAAACTCCGTCGGACCAATTGACCTGACATTGTTTTTGATTTAATTAAATTTTATTATCTGTGCAACACTATTTTGATATTTTTTGCGTTTTGTGAGCAAGAAACAACAAAACCATAATTTCATGTCCCGGTTACCCAAATAATAAACTAACTGGTGATAAAAGTGTTTTGGCGCCTATCACTAAGACACGTAAACGTGTCACATGTGATTGATTTGTGAGTTTATAAATATTCTGAATATAGAACTAAAGTGTAATATATTCTCTCTCTGATAAGTAATGCTACAGGTCCAGTAAATACTATCCAAGATTCATATTAAGTAAAAGTTTTAACACCAAATAATTTACTTGTTAAGGAATTTACGTTATAATTTACTTCCTAGTAAGGATGAGTTTATCTAAGTTTATCAATGTTTGTACTTAACTTTCCCAAAGTCCGTTTTTAAGGATTATTTTACAACTAAATATTTAGTCAATATTTCCGACTTACTTTTAAGGTTTTGTGAAATTTTGAAAACAGTAGTGAAAATCATTACAATACGTTATAACAAATATGTGTGTCGGCCCGTAACTACGGACAAAAAGCTCTTAGAATAACATCATGCTTTTAATCCCGTCGGCGTTTATCTATCAAACAAAAACCATCGTAATTACATCTGTAAGTAGTGTGAAGCTTGGTGTTAAATACTGTGTCTTAATTTTTCCAAAAGTAGCAACACCAGCTGAGTAGTACTAATAAACATAAAGCGTTAAGAGGCCCGACGGTATTCGGTTCAGGGTACTGGCCGTCGCGTCATTCGATGACGGTTAACAGAAACTGACGGTGGAAAACCACATAATATATCAAATATGAAAAAGCACTTAACAACATTCATTTTGCCCAAATTTATTAACAAAAAAGATCTATACTTGAAGAAACTTTATCCTCAGGACCTACAAGTGACAGTCGGTTAAAAATCAACTGGGATTGAGTAATAAATACAAAATAGGCCTGAATCAGTTGCACTTGTTCCAGATACCTGCAGAAAAAAGGTCCCACCAGATGTAGAGAAGGTATGCCCCACTAATCCAGAATGTTGAGGAAGAAGGTAGCCCAGGGGAATTGACAGTAGAAGAAGAAGTAAACAATTATCTGGGGGAACCATTAGCCAGTCCAGATTGTGATGTTGGGAAGTATTGGGCAGTACAAAGTGCCAAATACCCTCATTTAAATGCAATGGCAATAAAATACCTGTCTGCCCACTCGCGACAGTGTTTTTTGAAGAACCTTTCTCAACTTCAGGAGTTATATATGACAAGCGATGAAACTAGCTTGACCCACAACGTGTTCAAATGCTTGTGTTTTTAAACAGAAATGTACATTACCTGCCAGACTTTTAAATATTAAAAACTATCCTATTTGTATTAATTTTTTACTTTTTATGTTGTTCGTTTGTTTTTAATGGTTGTTTTGTTTTGAGAGACATTGTAAATAGGCTTAGGTATTTTTTCAAAAATCATAAAATAGTGTAAAGTTCACATTTTTAACTTTAAAATAAGTCATTTCTTTTATATGATATGTTTTTATGCTTTTAAAAATTCCTATTGATAAATCAAGGTTGAAGGTTTTGTGTAGCCTATTACATTAAAACAGAACTTGTAAAAGGTTTTGCCATATGACTAAGATGTTAACTAAATTAATTATTAGAGAACTAGCATGTAAGCTAATATAACTTGAAAGAATCGAGAATCGACTAAAGAATCGAGAATCGAACGGAAAATTTTAGAATCGAAATCGGAATCGAAAATTTTAGGAATCGGCCCATCCCTAGTATGTACGATAGTAATGTACAGAAGCTGGCTAGTATAGATAGAACACATGAAAGCCTTGAAATTGAAAACTGTATAAAGATAAAAAATTATAATAGCTCAACATGTTACAGGAAATGATAAAAATGAGGTCTTACTAGTAATAATCTTAGAAAAGAAGAAATTTCGAAGAAGAAAGTTGGTTGAAATTCGTGAAGAGTAACATCTTAAAGAAGGCAGTGTCGACAGAAGAATAAATAAAATTTTATATATAGTAAACACAAACATACATACATTGTATACCTAATGTATATAAATATTTGCATTTGTTTTTCTCTTTTCTTCAAAACAATAAAATACCAGAAACGAGGTAACCTCTGTGAAATTGCTAACAATAGCAAAATTAATGACAAAATAAAATGGAACTCATAAACAATAGTGCAATTAACATGAGTGTTTAACTGGCAGCTTGAACTAGCTGTGAGTATCTGAATCTTTAAATATTTATTTAAATAATATCAGTTAAATAAGATAAATATCATTAAATTAGGTAACAGAATATCTGCTATATTACAAGCGATTGTATAATGTATCATAATATGTGTGAGATGTTTTATATTGTTAATATTGGATATAGTCTCTAAACAACTGTAAGTAGGTTTGTTAACCGGTTTAAGTATTGTGGACATTTCAAGCACATACAGGTAAATTTTAAGGCCATCTTCAAGAGAAACTGTTATTTCTATTATACATGGTTAATTTTGATAAAAAAGTCTAGTAATTACCTAAAGTAATAATGTGAAAACAGATTTAAAACCAGCTTGAAACGTTAACAATAAATAAAGCTGTCTACAAATATACATGTCTTGTGCAGTTTATTAGAGTTTTTTTTAAAGAGAAAAAAAGAATTTACAAATGTTACAATGCTTTATATTATAGTTTGTAATTATTCAAATTTGAATTGAAAAGAAAAATCAACAATCAAAACAATTTTTTTTACTCCGCCTATAAATATTCATATTGTGTGTAACCGGTGAAAACAATATCCAGAGGTGGCCTGTGATTTATGGATTTATTTTATGATAATGTTTGTGTATGGGGAAATAAAACAATATTTCATGTCAATTGGCAATGTGTTTTTGCAGCTACAATTTTTTATAACCTTTTTTATAATATCGTTTAACTTCTTATTGCTGTATCCTGTATAAATGAATTCTGACGTTACATAATAACTTATGCCTTCCTGGTTGTTGTGTATGATGTTTGAACTTTATAGGCAACCTTACGTTCATTTAGTAACGAATTTATAATAATTTAAATATAAAAATAGTACCAATAAAATATTTTGACCGCACTGTTGACCATTTATAAAAAACTGACCTCTGGTGGCAAACTTAGACACTTTAGTTAGGTAAATCCTAATGTTAACAAGCTTAAATATGTAGCCCTAAGCGGAATGGACTGCAATACTGACAAGAAATAATTTTATTTTTAAAAGGTTAAATTATTTATTTAAAGATATTCTTAGATTAAGTTAGATAAATATAATTATTTCAATGATGATATTCTTATAAATATGTGGATTTATTACTGACACTAAACCTCATTTATAATTAGATTCTCTCATATAGTTAAAACATAGCTCAGTGTATGAGCAACACTTAGGCCCTATATGTTCACAGTAGTAGAGCACTTGACGGTGAAATTTGTAAATCTCTGTTGTTAAATCGAATAGTATATTCAATACACAAACGGTGATTCTGGATGTACATTTGTCAGAGGGCGTGCCTCTATTTTGTGTTTACACTTTAAGATACGAGACAAAATAAATTTGCTTTTCTGTCAGAGTTTTTCAATATCTTTCACGTATGACGAAATTCCGTCTTGAGTTCTGGAGCACAGATACGCTTCTCTGTGTAAGTTATTAGAAGTTGTTCACTTTAAACTGTTTTAAATCATGTTATTTTGGAAAATGACGTAAACATAAATAATAATAATGACGAAAAAAAAAATATAAATAATAAAACAATTTCACTTAAATAAACTTTTGAATGCTACAGTATATACAGAACAGTGTAAATTCCAGAAATGTATATAATAAAATTAAAATTTAAAAGGTATACAGGGTGACCGAAAAAGACCGAAAGTTTTTGAAATGGCTAGTACTCACGCCGCAGTCGTTGTTTGGAAGGGGGCACTGCGATCGCAGACCTCTGCACATGATGCCATTTCATTATTCATGTAGCAGTTGACGGTACAACACCTCATGCTTGCTTACGTGCGTATGCGCAAGTCTATCACTGCTTAGTAGAGCCTTCTTCACGTTCGCTTTCAACTTGGACTCTATGATACCATTCCCAGCTGGAATACGATTCTCAGGTAGGTTAACAACTTGATAACAACGGGAAGTATTCTAAAAACGAAGCCTCCTGGTAGAAATAAGTCTGTTAGGACGTCGCAAAACATTGCACTGCTTAGGCAAGCTCTGACTCAAAAAGACATGCACTTAAATTAGGTCTAACTCGTGAGTCACTGCGAACAATATTGCAAAAAGAGTTATTATTTCATCCATACGATGCGTATTTACAGCAAGATGGCGCCACTGCGCACACTTCTAGAGATCTAATAGCCGTGGTGTGTCGTATGTTTCCAGGAAGGATCATTTTGTGTTTCGATGGTATCCCATAGCCTCCAAGGTCACCAGATTTGAGATGTAAGTTTTTCATTTGGAGTGTAAATGGTTTGTGTAGATAAATATTTTAATGTAATCTAAGTTATAATAACCAACAGAATAAATCATTGATGTTAATTTAAAAAAAAACGTCTTGTTTTTCGATCACCTGTACCATTATAGCTATCCTGGTAATTTCCTGGATACTGTGTATTTATGTTTTATGTACAAAGATCAAACTACATTACTGAAGCAACGTTCTGACGATCTGGTAGCTCCAGCAAAATCGCGATCTTACTTTCAAATACCCTTTTAATTTTAATTTAACGTTGCTTATATATATTCAATGTTAGTGTTCGCTCCGCAAGCTTAGCACTTTAATAATTTTATTAAAACAACATTGTAGTGAATTTATTTGAAAAAATATTCTTTTATAAAAGAAAACCAATGCTTGGGAAAACGAGAAACTACAATAAAGGAATCGGAATTTATATTACCGTAAAAGTGATTAATAACATACTTTTAGAATAAATTAGAGCAATATTTTCGTCAACAGGTCAAATTATTTCCAAACATCGTTCTTATTTTCTCTATTTGAGAGATAACGTATAAAACAGGAATAGTGACAGTCATCCAAATAGATGTTTGTTTCCTGCAATACCTGTCATCTAATCTTCTTATAATTTGTTTAATTTTATATGCCGAAAGTGAAAAGGAATTTTACAATGAAGCAATGAATAAGGCAATGAATAAGGTAATGAGTAAGGCAATAAATAAGGCAATGAAGAAGGCAATGCATAAGGCGATGAATAAGGAAATGAATAAGGTAATGAATAAGGCAATGCATAAGGTAATGAATAAGGTAATGCATAAGGCAATGAATAAGGCAATGAATAAGGCGATGCATAAGTCAATGAATAAGACAATGAATAAGGTAATGAGTAATTTAATAAATAAGGCTATGAAGAAGGCGATGCATAAGGCGATGAATAAGGCGATGAATAAGGCAATGAATAAGGCAATGCATAAGGCCATTAATATGGCAATGAATAAGGCACTGAATAAGGCAACGAATAAGGCAATGAATAAAGCGATGAATAAGGCAATGCATAAGACAATGGATAAGACAATGAATAAGGTAATGAGTAGGGCAATAAATAAGGCAATGAATAAGGCAATGCATAAGGCGATGAATAAAGCAATTAATAAGGTAATGAATAAGGCAATGCATAAAGCAATTAATAAGGTAATGAATAAGGCAATGCATAAGACAACGAATAAGGCGCTGAAGAAGGCACTGAATAAGACAATGAATAAGGCAATGCATAAGGCGATGAATAAGGCAATTAATAAGGTAATGAATAAAGCAATGCATAAGGCAGCGAATAAGGCACTGAATAAGGCAATGAATAAGGCAATGCATAAAGCGATGAATAAGGCAATGCATAAGGCAATTAATAAGATAATGAATAAGGCAATGCATAAGACAACGAATAAGGCGCTGAATAAGGCAATGAATAAGGCAATGCATAAGGCGATGAATAAGGCAATTAATAAGGTCATGAAGAAGGCAATGCATAAGGCAACTAATAAGGCACTGAATAAGGCAATGCATAAGGCGACAAATAAGGCAATTAATAAGGTAATGAATAAGGCAATGCATAAGGCAACAAATTAGGCACTGAAGAAGGTAATGCATAAGGCAATGAATAAGGCGATGCATAGGGCGATGAATAAGAAAATGAATAAGGTAATGAGTAAGGGAATAAATAAAGCAATGAAGAAGGCAATGCATAAGGCGATGAATAAGACGATAAATAAGGCAATTAATAAGGTAATGAATAAGGCAATGCATAAGGCAACGAATTAGGCACTGAAGAAGGCAATGAATAAGGCACTGAATAAGGCAATGCATAAGGTGATGAATAAGGCAATAAAGCAATGTTAGTATTCTAAATAATATAACCACAAACGTCTGGCCTAATAACACCTGATGGTGAACGTCCAAAGTAACGTATTCTGTGATCCTGTGAAGTTTGTCGGCTGGGTTGAAGTTTGCAGTAATTAAGTAATGACCGTAATCATTGTATATGCACGACGTGTGAAGCACGGTGTCTTGCTCCGAACAGCTCAGCTTAGACCATCCCTTTAATGAGCAGCCTTGGCACTGAATTTATAGGCCATAACTGAGAATTATACCACCCATTTGTTACAATTTGTGAGCACTATATCCTAATATAAAACGCAATACGCCTACAAAGGTGTTTTATTACTTAATAAACAGGTGTCATTCCGAGACAATTTCATCCTAAACAGACATGGTTTTATCAACTATGCGCAAAAATACAATAATAGTTTAAATATACGATTCTCGAAACTATAAATAAAGAAATTTATAGTAAACACTTCTACAACTATTTTTTGATCTTAGCTTGTGTGGTTATGTTAAAACAAATAAAAACATACACAGAACTCACAATTAATTAATTTATTTACTCGTAAGCGTTTCAATGACAAAGTTATCATCATCAATGAGTGTTACTACTAGAAAATCTAACATACATCCCACTCAGTTGTTAGAGTTTGTAGTAGTAACACTCAATGATGATGATGACTTTGTCCTTGAAACGTGTATGAGTGAAGAAATGAATATTTTGTGAGTTTTGTGTGTTTTTATTTGTTTTAGTTAACACTTCGTTTATAGTAATTTATAGTTTATTTATTATGCTTTTGAGTTACGCAACGTTCGCCACTCAAAATTGCGTAGTTGTTGCAGACCTTACTAGAACAACTTTAGGTTGTTACTAGCTTCAAGCTTTCATAAGCTTATTATTTTAGTCATTGGTCATAACCATTTGTCCTTCAAACTAAGTTTGTTAAAAAATTAACAAAAAAGTCTAAATGAACTTTAATAACTCAAAGTAAAGCAATGAAATGTGATTCAATTAGATGACCGTTGCTTTCTCTTTAGATAAAGTCGCGTATGTTTCTCTCTTGACAACTGAACCGTTCATTCTCTGCTTTTTTGAAGCACAGTTCTCACAAATCTTCCTTTAGTTTGTTCCTCCAGGTTCTTATTAAACAAATGTAGTAATATAAACAAGGACGTCCTCATTTTGCAATCGTAGGGGGCGCCGTAAATTTTCGATTCAGTCTTTTTTTGTAACCATGAAAGCATGAGTCTTACGCTCAATGTTTTTGCAAAAACCCAAAAATTATAGATAAGTCTTTAGGTAACGATTTATGATATTTATTAAACTAAATTCCAGATCGAATAATTAGGTAGAGTTAGGACTTTATTTATAAAAAAAAAGTAGAATTAAAAAATGCCAGTAAAAATTATCTAAATAGACCAGTTTAAAAAATTTAATTTTGGAAACTAAAGTAATTAAATTTTGAAGATAAGAAGGCCAGTGTAAGCGCGGAGGTTCAGTTCTCTGGAGGCCAAACACTACAACTTTTATTGAAATTAAAACTGATAAAGTTGACAAATTTATGTGGCATCCCGTCTTGGCTCTGTGCCAACTTTCACTGTCCGTTAGAGCGTATTGTTTGAGGATAATAATGATCCATACATTTTGAAGATAAGAAGGTCAGTTCACGTGAGTGTAAGCGAGGAGATTCAGTTCTCTGGAGGCCAAACACTACAACTTTTATTGAAATTAAAACTGATAAAGTTGACAAATTTATATGGCATCCCGTCTTGGTTCTGTGCCAACTTTCACTGTCCGTTAGAGCGTATTGTTTGAGGATAATAATGATCCATACATTTTGATTTCATTTTAGAAACAATTTATTCTTTATCATAAGGCTACATTTAAACCAATTAAAAATATTGATGCCACGTTTCAGCGTGTCTTCAAGGTTAACAAATAGGAACCTATTCTTCTTGATGGATAAGTTTTACGCAATGTTTGCAAAATCTTATTAAAAATATTAATTGAAATTTTACGAAGTAAATGATTGATAACATGTAGTAAAATTACATGTAGTAACATGTTTAAAATTGTTATGAACTTCATCTTATTAACTAGTACCTAAATATATGTTTATAATGAAATTATAAAATATAGTCCTTTATTAAACCAGAGTTATCATTGTGAGAAATGAAAGAAGTTAGTCATTACATGTAGGCTTCTAATGCACTCTTTTACATTTTGTTTGCAGCTGGTTGCCCAACAATGTTATGTTGAATATCAGAAATGACCCTTTAGAATATCAATGCCCTGGTAGCTAATTGTTGAACTAAAATGTGAATAGAAGTACAGTGTGCTGCTATCTACGAAATACTTTTACTACTGTTATTCACAGCACTAGTTAAATTATGTATTTCTAAATGAATATTTAAACATATCTTCTAGAAAATGTAAATAATTTATATATATTTTTTATTTTAGAAAGTAATTAAAATATTTAAATATGAAAAGCAAATTTTTCCGGATTTACAGACCAGTAGTAAACACCTAAAGAAGGTTGTTTATCCTGTCAATTGACAATGGTGCACTCAAAATGTTCATTTGTCAGATTTCGATTTTTGGGATTATGGAGCATCTTAATTGAAAAAACCTAGTGATAGAACTAAATTCTTAGAGGTTTTGTAGCGGCAATTCTGCAATTACAAAAGCTTACGTAATAAGTTAGCTATTCTCTCACATTCTATTTACTCGATCATAATTTGGATCAACCTCCTTTCTCCATTTATAGATTTTGATTAATTTTCCCGTTTTTAGTCTCACCTTCATTTCTATTTCGTTACGAATCTATGTAAGTAATACAATTAGAAATACCCGACAGATAAACTAAACGAAGAAATATCTTTTTCTCTAAAACATTTGAGTTTAGCCCCAAAAATAAACAGGAAACAACAAATTAGTAACGCTATTATCATAAGAGAAGCCACAGAAGAATTTAATTGGAAGAGAGGAAAATAGAGCTATTTATAAAAGAAAAATCATACTAGTGAAAAGAAAAGATGGGAGATCAAGGAGACGAAATAGAATGCAGAAGACAAACTTATTTATGTCCAAAAAAGGAAATAAAACTGGAAAATCAGTTCTTGCGAAATAAATGTAATTTTATAAATAACCTAGTTGAATGCTCAATTAATGTAGGTCTTGATACGTCTTGTTGATACGTGTGGTTAATACGTCTTGTTGATACGTGTGGTTAATACGTCTTGTTGATACGCGTGGTTAATACGTCTTGTTGATACGTGTGGTTAATACGTCTTGTTGATACGTGTGGTTAATACGTCTTGTTGATACGTGTGGTTAATACGTCGTGTTGATACGTGTGGTTAATACGTCTTGTTGATACTTCTGGTTAACACGTCTTGTTGATACGTGAGGTTAATACGTCTTGTTGATACGTGTGGTTAACACGTCTTGTTAATACGTGAGGTTAATACGTCTTGTTGATACGTGTGGTTAATACGTCTTGTTGATACGTGTGGTTAATACGTCTTGTTGATACGTGTGGTTAATACGTCTTGTTGATACGTGTGGTTAATACGTCTTGTTGATACGTCGGGTTCATAGTCTTGTTGATGCGTTGGTTGATACGTCTTGTTGATACATCTAGTTGATACGTCTTGTTGATAGTCTTGTTGATACGTCTTGTTGATACAACTTGTAATTAAATATTATATTCATAAATTTTAAAACTAGTTTTAACATTTATTCACTGAGAGTTTTACTATAATTCATTTCAAAACGTTATTTATATCCTTGACTTTTTTCTGTCTTGTAATATTTCCTAAAGTATTCAGTTTTGATTACTTGGAAAAGCTTTTTAATTTTTTTTAAATTTAACATTTTTCGTTTTCATTTTGCCATTATTAATTTATTCAAGCTTTTTCTACCCCCCTTGACTCTTACCCCCACTGTAAGGTTTTGGTAAACTACCAAAAGGTATAATTTCAGTTGTTTTATAAATTGTTATATTTTTAATGCTTTTAACAATAAGGACATAAATTAAGTATGTTTTATATTGAGGAATAAAATAATAATCATATAATAGAAGAAATATTTACAGTAAGTTTGTAAGTATATATGGTACAGAGTAGTTGTGTTCACGACGTCTGTTAAATGGATCCTGGTCTAGAAAATTTGGGGATATTTCATGGTTTCATAAATTTTTTAAAATAAAATAAAATGTATACTTTTTTAATTGAATATTCGTTATAGTCGAAGTACTTTTAAGATGCTGCATCTTTTGGTATGAAAACCATATAGTTAAATCCGTTAAATACAACGCTCCATAACCTGTTGATTAAAGATATACTCGTATGTTCAATATATAGACAATGTGTTGTTTGTTTGTTTGTGTCTTTGTTACTGTAGGGAATTTAGGAACGGAATAGACAAAAATAGGTCACTGTTAAATTATAAACTCCTAAAGGGTGAAGACATTTTGTTACATTTTGAAACGTGTTTTGTCATCAGTGGACAACAAAATGAGGTGATCCTCTGCTACCTTGCAGGATTTCTGTAACCTCTAGACATGTAAAGAAGGTGACGGTTATTTCTTTCTGTATCTCACTCCATTGTTTCTTAATTAAACATACACTATTCCATTGTTATGAGATAAAAGGTTTGTTTTAAACGTGTTTATACCATCGAGAAAGTTTAAAGATGTTTGTGAATGATTCAAAGATACTCTACGCACAGATAAATAAATAATTCATTTTTTTTTATATAGTGTCTATTAATAACTATTAAGTTTTCATAAAGGCTAATACTGATCATAGACAATTTTGCTTTTTTAAATACTCAACGTTTCGAATGTCTTTCCGAATTTCCTTTTCAAGAGCTCAATTACAATTAAAAAATTATAGAACATAACCTACTATTTATAAAATACAAAACATTATATAAAACCTATGAATTTTCACCTGCATATGAATCCTTAGTAATTAAATTATAAGTAAAATTTAACATTTTAGTACGTGTTTTGGTCACTCGAGGTAATGTATATATATTAAAATGTTTGTGTGTTTTTAACAATTTAAAATGTTGACTCTTATTATTAGTAGATGTGTTAATGTATGTATCTGTGATTTGTCTGTTTTATTGTGATGGGAAAAGTTTGACTTGTAAATGGATATTTATTAAGAGTTTTATAATTTATTGATATTTATTAAGTTTTATATAATGTTATGTATTTTATAAATATTAAGTTATGTTGTATAATTGTTTAATTAAAATTGAGCTCTTGAAAAGGAATTTCGGAAAGAAATTCGAAATATTGGGTGTTTAAAAAAGCAGAATTAAAATTATAATCTGATTTTCCTCTTGAAGAGTAGATTATCGGTTTGATCCTGTAATTATTGTTGTAACTGTTTAGGTTATGATATTGTTTGAATTTAAATGTTTTTGTCTGTGATTTTTCTATTTATGTTGTGTAGCTACAACATGTTGTGATTTATTTCGGCAAAAAATTACTTTTTAACTTTTTAAAGATTATTTGATAACAGAATTATTTTAATATTTGTAAGTAGCTTCGGTAAAAAAACAAATATAGTTAGTGGTATTTTTGGCTAATTATTTTAAAACACTCTATAAATGGTCGTTTATATACAGGTTGAAAGCGATCATTTAACAAAGCGAAAGGAAAGGAACTCTACATAGCTTCCTGTAGAGTTTGTTTTAACTAAATTTTATTCTAAAACTCTGAAAATTTTTTAAAAATTATTTAATTTAGAGGGAATGTTATATTAAAATGCAATTTATTTTAGAAGTATTTCCTGGTTTACATGAATTACAGTTGCAATTTTGTCACACGGTAAAATCAGATTTTGGTAATGTTTCAGTATCACTCACGCTTTTAGTATCACAGGAGCGGGGGAACACTGGAGCGGGTTGGAACACTGGAGCGGGGGAACACTGGAGCGGGGGAACACTGGAGCGGGTTGGAACACTGGAGCGGGGGAACACTGGAGCGGGGGAACACTGGAGCGGGTTGGAACACTGGAGCGGGGGAACACTGGAGCGGGGGAACACTGGAGCGGGTTGGAACACTGGAGCGGGGGAACACTGGAGCGGGGGAACACTGGAGCGGGTTGGAACACTGGAGCGGGGGAACACTGGAGCGGGGGAACACTGGAGCGGGTTGGAACACTGGAGCGGGGTAACACTGGAGCGGGGGAACACTGGAGCGGGTTGGAACACTGGAGCGGGTTGGAACACTGGAGCGGGGTAACACTGGAGCGGGGTAACACTGGAGCGGGGGAACACTGGAGCGGGGGAACACTGGAGCGGGTTGGAACACTGGAGCGGGTTGGAACACTGGAGCGGGGGAACACTGGAGCGGGGGAACACTGGAGCGGGTTGGAACACTGGAGCGGGTTGGAACACTGGAGCGGGGTAACACTGGAGCGGGGTAACACTGGAGCGGGGGAACACTGGAGCGGGGGAACACTGGAGCGGGGGAACACTGGAGCGGGGGAACACTGGAGCGGGGGAACACTGGAGCGGGTTGGAACACTGGAGCGGGTTGGAACACTGGAGCGGGGTAACACTGGAGCGGGGTAACACTGGAGCGGGGGAACACTGGAGCGGGGGAACACTGGAGCGGGTTGGAACACTGGAGCGGGTTGGAACACTGGAGCGGGGGAACACTGGAGCGGGGGAACACTGGAGCGGGTTGGAACACTGGAGCGGGGGAACACTGGAGCGGGGGAACACTGTCAGTTACACTCAACCTTTTAATTGATTTTAAATTTTAAAAACACTGTATAAAGCTCAAAAAATATGCGATACAAAGTATAACGTATTCAATGCTAGGGGACGTTTAGGCTTCACAGTTTCAAAAACGTGAAATCAATAACTAAAACCCAAGAGCTGAGTTGTTATTCACGACAAGGCGTTTTCGAACGACACTACTCGTTTGACTTTGGAGTGTAGCAAGCAAACTATATTTCATCGCGATCACACGTTAGCTCAAGGAATATCATTTTAATAGCCCTCCTAAAATAGGATGTTCTTGATTACTGATCGATATGACGGAAAAAAACACATAATAAACAACCAGCATTGGTAGAGACGTGATCTTACAAAGTTAAAATCTTTCGTACATTTATAGTTTTCAATTTATACGTAACCGTGCACTTGAACCTGGGAAATCACACGAAATTTCTCGTGTACTATCACTTCTGAAAACATGTTATTTATTCAGAATGTTTTATAGATCAAGAGCTTTTGCATCCAATATTTCTACATATATTTTAAGTATGTTTGTTATATCATAAGGAGGCTAATTTGTCTCTGAATTTATCTAATATTGACCGTTTCATACAAGTCAGTGTTTTGGCAGTCCTTATCATGTTTGTAGGAAAGTATTTATATTAGCCTGCCGTCTCACCTACTGCGATCTCTCAAGGCCAAGTACACGGTTACGTGGTTCGCACTGTACGTGAGTATGTGAATTGTTTACCTTTTTTTACTGGCTGCAAAGGTCAAGTCCCTAGTTTAAAAATTTGACACACAAGACTCATTAGAACACAGAAAAACAAAATAAACCTAAATAACTATGCACTATGTAGGTTGTTGGACTTGCTTAAAAAAAATCTCGAGGTTGTTTGATATACGTCCAGTAAAAAAAGAGCTAAAAAATATTCACAGATAAAACAATGTTACTAGGCATAAATGCAAAGGGCTTAGGGCTAATGATTTGAACGTCCTGGCAGAGAGAGTTAGAAGGTTTGAACCTTTCAGTTAAAGCAGAACGGGGATAAACTATAGGCATAGTAAATTGTGGAATAATATTTCACTTGTTAAGTCGCCTTTGAGTTTCACAACTTATTTAGTTAGTAAAATATACTGTAACGTATCCACACAACTGCTGAGTATTTACGTTATATAATGACAGAGAGTATCTCGGTTTTCTCTGTATATGTAGATATCGTTATGTAAATGGTTCTATTAATCCCTTGGGTACACAGTTAAATCAAGTTAAAATTAACCCTTTTTTAATAATTTGTATCCAATAGATGAACGATGGTGACAGTTATGTCTAATATTATTACCTAATATTATTATTTTAAATTAAAATTGTAATTAATATTTTGTATGCCTAACTCATGAGCCTTTCAACACCTATATATCAGCCTAATATTATTGGATATAAAGTAAACATTGTATAATTGATTATAATATTTTTAGTCTATATACCTCGGGTTGCTATATTTAAAAGGGATCGAGATTCTTCGCTTTTTATCTTTTAATAATTAGCATTAATTATAGATTTGCCATTTTAAAAAAATGATGATTTTTAATTATTTAGTTTAATAATCTTTATAAATCTTACAAATGGTAAATAAAAGTCTTTCAATAAATTTATAATTTTTTTTAATAATCCCGGGTACTAATAGACTAAGTGCTTTGCGAGACGAAGGAGGATCCTCTCTTGCGTTGTTCCTTGATGTCGGTCTAGTCCCCTGTAAGCCTCCGAACGTGGGTCTAAAAGCTTCATATTAGCTACTTCGTTATACAGTCAATGAATAATAATTTATTACCTAGCCACTTCACCATTACTTGAGTATTTGAAATATAAATTAATTATTCACAATTTTTAATTGATTTAAATAGAAACACTTATACACTTTCTATATATGCACTCCTAAATCACTTCCCGGGTTCTTATCTTGCAACAACAACTCCCTTGTCCCATCGACGCTAACTTCGTTACATGTTTACCCCCTGTAGTGTCACCACTCTCTCTCTCTGTCTGCTTCCATTTGGTATTCATTTGAGAATTCACACCAATCAGCTCTTCCTTTAATTATTTCCATTCAATGGTAAGCTTCCTTCTGGACCACTTCCGGCTGCAGATAGCTCAACTTTCCTCTGGTGCCAGCTGGTGTTTGTAAAGGTTTACACTTCCCATTTCAAAAATTACAAATTAACGACACTGTTTATGTTTCCCCTTACGTCAAAGTGTTTTCTGTAGAACTAAGCATAGAGTCAAGCATTCAGTAATCCGACCCTACATAAGTGAAATGGTTATTTATGATATCGGTCGTGAGTCTAAATATTTGTTACTTGAAGTAGTATTTCTAAAATAAAATATTACTTTAGTTATAATATATACTTTATTTTAATACGCATGTTTAGAAAACAAATAATAGAGTTCTGAACCGTTTGGCAGAAGCGTACTCTTGTTAAACATTAACTTTAAACACTTTTCTTGTATTATCCTAGCTTCTTTATAAAATACAATATCAAAAGCACAGTGGTAAAATATATTACAAAGAAAATATGGAATAGAACCCCAATACCATAAAAATAATAAAAAATAACAAATAAAACAAGTTACTTAAGATTAAACCTTTATGTACATTTCGATGACCATGTCATCAATTAGAGGGTCTTGTTACAAAATTACAATCTAGCAAACAAGAAGTTACAAACTAGAGTGACCTGGTTATGATAATGACATAATCATCGAAATGCACATCAGGGTTTAATATTATTATTTGTTATTTTTGATTATATTGTATTGGTGCTCTTTTTAATATTTTTATTGTTTTTTTATAAAAGGTGAAGAAGAGATAAATTCCGAAACATTCATCCTCTAAATATTTGTTTATAAAAAATGAATGTCATTATTTATAAAGGTAAAAGTCAAAATAGTGAACTCAAAATCTCACAAAAAATTAGTTTTTAATAAACACACACACAACATACTAGTTTCGGCGACGATGTCACCTTCCTCAGTGCTTGGCTACTACTAACAAATTGTCAAACTATCGTACAAGTCAAGTAAAACAAACAAGATAAACATACAAAGTCAAGCAATAAAATTAATCTATTACGTAGCACAACACCTCTTACTCAGGAGAGGTATATATTTTACATAACTGCTATTATTATTAATATTTTGTACTTTCACTCCCCCCCCCCATTACTTAACATTATCATAAATAAACAAATCCTAAACAAAGCTTACACAGTTAAAAAATAACAATCATATATTATATAAAAATACAGGCTATAAACAATTCACTAAAAAACCAGTTTATACAAAATTAAAACTAAAAACAAAGATAAATAAACAAACATCAACACATATTTTAACATTTTTACAAGGTAGCCGTAGCAACTAATTTAACACTTATTATATCTGAAATAAAAAAGGAAAACAGTTATGAACCACATGCTTAGCAGAACAAAACTGAATTTGGATTTAGAAAGGATGAACCCTGGACTGGTCCCGACTCATTGTTTACTGAGACATCTTGAAATTTGTTAATAAACCATGTCTCCCAAGCATATATATTATTATGCCTCGTGACTTGCTTCAACAACTTAAAATGGCCAGACGTAAAGTAATGCTGGTTGTCTAGGCAATGCTTGGCCATAGCTGAGTATAACTTAAAATGGTCAGACGTAAAGTAATGCTGGTTGTCTAGGCAATGCTTGGCCATAGCTGAGTATAACTTAAAATGGTCAGACGTAAAGTAATGCTGGTTGTCTAGGCAATGCTTGGCCATAGCTGAGTATAACTTAAAATGGTCAGACGTAAAGTAATGCTGGTTGTCTAGGCAATGCTTGGCCATAGCTGAGTATAACTTAAAATGGCCAGACGTAAAGTAATGCTGGTTGTCTAGGCAATGCTTGGCCATAGCTGAGTATAACTTAAAATGGTCAGACGTAAAGTAATGCTGATTGTCTAGGCAATGCTTGGCCATAGCTGAATATAACTTAAAATGGTCAGACGTAAAGTAATGCTGGTTGTCTAGGCAATGCTTGGCCATAGCTGAGTATAACTTAAAATGGTCAGACGTAAAGTAATGCTGGTTGTCTAGGCAATGCTTGGCCATAGCTGAGTATAACTTAAAATGGTCAGACGTAAAGTAATGCTGGTTGTCTAGGCAATGCTTGGCCATAGCTGAGTATAACTTAAAATGGTCAGACGTAAAGTAATGCTGGTTGTCTAGGCAATGCTTGGCCATAGCTGAATATAACTTAAAATGGTCAGACGTAAAGTAATGCTGGTTGTCTAGGCAATGCTTGGCCATAGCTGAGTATAACTTAAAATGGTCAGACGTAAAGTAATGCTGGTTGTCTAGGCAATGCTTGGCCATAGCTGAGTATAACTTAAAATGGTCAGACGTAAAGTAATGCTGGTTGTCTAGGCAATGCTTGGCCATAGCTGAGTATAACTTAAAATGGTCAGACGTAAAGTAATGCTGGTTGTCTAGGCAATGCTTGGCCATAGCTGAGTATAACTTAAAATGGTCAGACGTAAAGTAATGCTGGTTGTCTAGGCAATGCTTGGCCATTGTTGAGTATTCCGGCTTGTTTTTAAAATGAGCAAAGTGCTCCCTGCTTCTTCAAAGTACAAAATATTAATAATAATAGCAGTTATGTAAAATATATACCTCTCATGAGTAAGAAGTGTTGTGCTATGTAGTAGATTAATTTTATTGCTTGACTTTGTATGTTTATCTTGTTTGTTTTATTTGACATGTACGATAGTTTGACAATTTGTTAGTAGTAGCCAAGCACTGAGGAAGGCGACATCGTCGCCAAAACTGGTTTGTTGTGTGTGTGTGTGTTTATTAAAAAATAATTTTTTTGTGAGTTCACTATTTTGACTTTTACCTTTGTGAATAGTTCTCACTAGCTAAGCTCTAATTAACTAAAGCAATCATTATTTATATTTTATTCCTTATAATATTGAATATGTTTTATAAAGCTAATGCTTTTAAAGATAAAAAGATAATATTATTTTCAAAAGAGTACAATAAATTATTGCAAAAGAAGTATTTATTCATTTTAGAACAGGGAACATTTAGCCTCATTATTATTTTATTTTAAATATTTCTAACAATATAAATCCTACAACAATCTATTAGCGGTATCTGCGCATCATATATTTGGGACAAGTTTACGATATTACAAGATTTACTAAATTATGAGTAAGAAAAATACAATAAAGAATAAAAAAGAACTAAAGATAGAAAGTGTCAACTAAAGTGCCTGGCAACCGTCCAAACACTCTAGGAAATGATTTTTAGAAAACATTGATTCATGACGCAACCATTCTAACCACCAAAACGTGGTTTCTATATATTGAAACACAATGGATTTACAAATTTTGTACCAATAACGCTGTTATTTCTTATACTAGTAGAAAACGCCTTTTAAAATATTAAACAATATTTTCTAAATCACTAAATTATATAGGCCTACTGTATTTAAAGTTTTGACCTAAATATTAGAAATGTTGATAATGATAGTATAAATAATAACGAAGAAAATGATTAAATTTAAATGAACTCAATGAGTAAGGGGATGATTATATAGGGGAACGATTTGTTATAGGATTTAAGTAGACACGTTTGAAGAATAAACATTAATTTGAAATCAGAGTGTATAAAGATAAACCGAGTAACACTCAGAAGTCATGCTGGCGACACGTGGCACTCGCATTAGAGCATAGAGGAGTTCTAATTGTCAGAATATGTAGGGCAAGTAATGTAGCCAACGAGCTAAGACTATATATATTGCAAACCAAATAGATGTTTATAAAAAAAACTCAACACTACAATACAGTGGTTAGAGAGTAGATCACATACAATCGCACACATATCAAGGTACATAACAAGCAATGGAAATAGGTTTGAGAATAGGAGCAGCGAGTATATCGTTTATTAATTGAGGGGCCTCAAGTTAATAATTACCTGAAACTGTTAATCCCTAGCGCTCAATTGTACCTCTCAAATGTTATGTTTCCGGCACTGATTGGAGAATTTTCGTAACTTTAATGAAAAAGGTATTTAAACAAGTAATATAACGTTTTTAAAGTTAATATTTACCTAAATAAAGAAAGAAAAATATTATTTTATTGTTTTTTTCATTTGGGCAAAATGGCGAAATATAGAGCGAGTTTCCTAGAAATTTTCCATTATACCTTCTATGTATGTTGTTGGAATAATACTGTTGCTTTATAGTATTTATATACTTTATTGTCTCTTTACTTGCATTTTGTTGTAGTTTATTTTCGCTTTCTTTTCGCATTGTAAAGCAAGGTTCGATAGCGTTAATCCAGTTTGATTATTTTATTCTTTTCATTCATTTTTAATCCTAGAGCATTACTTATGATATTGTATGGTAACCATGGCAACAATATCAGGCTGTGCAACGGTGCTTCGGCAATAACTAGATAAAGACAAGAGAAAAATTCATATAAATCTTTTTTTGCTTACTATATCATATATAGATATTTATTTCTACTAAAAATATTATTCAAATACTTGTAAGTGTTGCTCGTGAAAAACCACGAATAAACCAGTAATTCAATTAATTTTTTTAAATTTATTTATTTTAAATCCTAGAGTACTATTTATGATATTGTGTGGTAACCATGGCAACAATTTCGGGCTGTGCAATGGAGGTTTCGGCAACAACTAAATGGGAGCAAAAGAAAAACTCATATACATCTTTGAGAAGTACATTTCTAGGCATGAGAAAGATAGCTAAGTGTTTAAGTGCTAGACTTAGAGCTTGAAGATACTGAGTTTGAATCCGACCTGGACTCAAAACCAAAGTTTTTATAATTTAATTATTGGATAAATATTTAAAAAGATTTATATTAACATCTTGTACTACAGGTTATGTACTTCAACTTGAATGGATGAATAAAAACGTATTTTATTGGTGACTGAAAGTTTGTACAAAACATATATCAGGAGAGTGTGAGCTAATAGAGGGAATTGAAAAAATCCTTTAAAATGTGTGTTGGGTGAAGATCTTGAACTTACCTTGTCACTAACATAGAGTTATTCTTCTACTGGGTGAGAGGAGAGATGTAGGAATAGCGATTAAAATAGGACGACATACCTATGAGCTTAAGACCTTCGATCTTCCTGCGATTAGCAAGAGATGTAGTAGTAAGGACATTGATTCCATACGTTGCGCCGGTGGTTCCCTTCTATCTTCCTATGAGGGACAGTAAATATAGAATGGTAACAAGAGATGTAGTAGTAAGGACATTGATTCCATACGTTGCGCCGGTGGTTCCCTTCGATCTTCCTATGAGGGGCAGTAAATATAGAATGGTAACAAGAGATGTAGTAGTAAGGACATTGATTCCATACGTTGCGCCGGTGGTTCCCTTCTATCTTCCTATGAGGGACAGTAAATATAGAATGGTAACAAGAGATGTAGTAGTAAGGACATTGATTCCATACGTTGCGCCGGTGGTTCCCTTCGATCTTCCTATGAGGGACAGTAAATATAGAATGGTAACAAGAGATGTAGTAGTAAGGACATTGATTCCATACGTTGCGCCGGTGGTTCCCTTCTATCTTCCTATGAGGGACAGTAAATATAGAATGGTAACAAGAGATGTAGTAGTAAGGACATTGATTCCATACGTTGCGCCGGTGGTTCCCTTCGATCTTCCTATGAGGGACAGTAAATATAGAATGGTAACAAGAGATGTAGTAGTAAGGACATTGATTCCATACGTTGCGCCGGTGGTTCCCTTCTATCTTCCTATGAGGGACAGTAAATATAGAATGGTAACAAGAGATGTAGTAGTAAGGACATTGATTCCATACGTTGCGCCGGTGGTTCCCTTCTATCTTCCTATGAGGGACAGTAAATATAGAATGGTAACAAGAGATGTAGTAGTAAGGACATTGATTCCATACGTTGCGCCGGTGGTTCCCTTCTATCTTCCTATGAGGGACAGTAAATATAGAATGGTAACAAGAGATGTAGTAGTAAGGACATTGATTCCATACGTTGCGCCGGTGGTTCCCTTCGATCTTCCTATGAGGGACAGTAAATATAGAATGGTAACAAGAGATGTAGTAGTAAGGACATTGATTCCATACGTTGCGCCGGTGGTTCCCTTCTATCTTCCTATGAGGGACAGTAAATATAGAATGGTAACAAGAGATGTAGTAGTAAGGACATTGATTCCATACGTTGCGCCGGTGGTTCCCTTCGATCTTCCTATGAGGGACAGTAAATATAGAATGGTAACAAGAGATGTAGTAGTAAGGACATTGATTCCATACGTTGCGCCGGTGGTTCCCTTCTATCTTCCTATGAGGGACAGTAAATATAGAATGGTAACAAGAGATGTAGTAGTAAGGACATTGATTCCATACGTTGCGCCGGTGGTTCCCTTCGATCTTCCTATGAGGGACAGTAAATATAGAATGGTAACAAGAGATGTAGTAGTAAGGACATTGATTCCATACGTTGCGCCGGTGGTTCCCTTCTATCTTCCTATGAGGGACAGTAAATATAGAATGGTAACAAGAGATGTAGTAGTAAGGACATTGATTCCATACGTTGCGCCGGTGGTTCCCTTCTATCTTCCTATGAGGGACAGTAAATATAGAATGGTAACAAGAGATGTAGTAGTAAGGACATTGATTCCATACGTTGCGCCGGTGGTTCCCTTCTATCTTCCTATGAGGGACAGTAAATATAGAATGGTAACAAGAGATGTAGTAGTAAGGACATTGATTCCATACGTTGCGCCGGTGGTTCCCTTCGATCTTCCTATGAGGGACAGTAAATATAGAATGGTAACAAGAGATGTAGTAGTAGGGACATTGATTCCATACGTTGCGCCCGTGGTTCCCTTCGATCTTCCTATGAGGGACAGTAAATATAGAATGGTAACAAGAGATGTAGTAGTAAGGACATTGATTCCATACGTTGCGCCGGTGGTTCCCTTCGATCTTCCTATGAGGGACAGTAAATATAGAATGGTAACAAGAGATGTAGTAGTAGGGACATTGATTCCATACGTTGCGCCCGTGGTTCCCTTCGATCTTCCTATGAGGGACAGTAAATATAGAATGGTAACAAGAGATGTAGTAGTAAGGACATTGATTCCATACGTTGCGCCGGTGGTTCCCTTCGATCTTCCTATGAGGGACAGTAAATATAGAATGGTAACAAGAGATGTAGTAGTAGGGACATTGATTCCATACGTTGCGCCGGTGGTTACCTTCGCTCTTCCTATGAGGGACAGTAAATATAGAATGGTAACAAGAGATGTAGTAGTAAGGACATTGATTCCATACGTTGCGCCGGTGGTTACCTTCTATCTTCCTATGAGGGACAGTAAATATAGAATGGTAACAAGAGATGTAGTAGTAAGTACATTGATTCCATACGTTGCGCCGGTGGTTACCTTCGATCTTCCTATGAGGGACAGTAAATATAGAATGGTAACAAGAGATGTGGTAGTAAGAACATTGATTCCATACGTTGCGCCGGTGGTTCCCTTCGATCTTCCTATGAATGACAGTAAATATAGAATGGTAGCAAAAGATGTGGTATTAAAGACATTGATTCCATACGTTGCGCCGGTGGTTCCCTTCGATCTTCCTATGAGGGACAGTAAATATAAAATGGTAGCAAGAGATGTGGTAGTAAGGACATTGACTCCATACGTTGCGCCGGTGGTTCCCTTCGATCTTCCTATGAGAGACAGTAAATATAGAATGGTAGCAAGAGATGTGGTAGTAAGGACATTGAATACGTACGTTGCGCCGGTGGTTCGATCTTCCTATGAGGGACAGTAAATATAGAATGGTAGCAAGAGTTGTGGTAGTAAGGACATTGATTCCATACGTTGCGCCGGTGGTTCGATCTTCCTATGAGGGACAGTAAATATGGAATGGTAGCAAGAGATGTGGTAGTAAGGACATTGATTCCATACTTTGCGCCGGTGGTTCCCTTCGATCTTCCTATGAGGGACAGTAAATATAGAATGGTAGCAAGAGATGTGGTAGTATGGACATTGATTCCATACGTTGCGCCGGTGGTTCCCTTCGATCTTCCTATGAGGGACAGTAAATATAGAATGGTAGCAAGAGATGTGGTAGTAAAGACATTGATTCCATACGTTGAGCCGGCGGTTCCCTTCGATCTTCCTATGAGGGACAGTAAATATAGAATGGTAGTAAGAGATGTGGTAGTAAGGACATTGATTCCATACGTTGCGCCGGTGGTTCGATCTTCCTATGAGGGACAGTAAATATAGAATGGTAGCAAGAGATGTGGTAGTAAAGACATTGATTCCATACGTTGCGCCGGCGGTTCCCTTCGATCTTCCTATGAGGGACAGTAAATATAGAATGGTAGCAAGAGATATGGTAGTAAGGACATTGATTCCATACGTTGCGCCGGTGGTTCCCTTCGATCTTCCTATGAGAGACAGTAAATATAGAATGGTAGCAAGAGATGTAGTAGTAAGGACATTGATTCCATAAGTTGCGCCCGTGGTTACCTTCGATCTTCCTATGAGGGACAGTAAATATAGAATGGTAGCAAGAGATGTAGTAGTAAGGACATTGATTCCATAAGTTGCGCCCGTGGTTCCCTTCGATCTTACTATGAGGGACAGTAAATATAGAATAGTAGCAAGAGATGTAGTAGTAAGGACATTGATTCCATAAGTTGCGCCCGTGGTTCCCTTCGATCTTCCTATGAGGGACAGTAAATATAGAATGGTAGCAAGAGATGTAGTAGTAAGGACATTGATTCCATACGTTGCGCCGGTGGTTCCCTTCGATCTTCCTATGAGGGACAGTAAATATAGAATGGTAGCAAGAGATGTGATAGTAAGGACATTGATTCCATACGTTGAGCCTGTGGTTACCTTCGATCTTCCTATGAGGGACAGTAAATATAGAATGGTAGCAAGAGATGTGGTAGTAAGGACATTGATTCCATACGTTGAGCCGGTGGTTACCTTCGATCTTCCTATGAGGGACAGTAAATATAGAATGGTAGCAAGAGATGTAGTAGTAAGGACATTGATTCCATAAGTTGCGCCGGTGGTTCCCTTCGATCTTCCTATGAGGGACAGTAAATATAGAATGGTAGTAAGAGATGTGGTAGTAAGGACATTGATTCCTTACGTTGCGCCGGCGGTTCACTTGTGATCCCAACTGTTCACACCTTCTGTGAATTTAGACTCTATATCGCATCCAAGCAGCTGGTAAGCTAAAGTCTTAGTGCAATGGTCTCAGTATAGTACTTTCTACATTTCATGTTGATTAAAGTTACAAATATAAGCAGCTATTCATCTTTATATTTTAATATACCTCCCTAATCAGACATTAAAATAACTGTTTTCTACCAATCATGATTACATTGAATTTATATATTTCATGTATGAAAATATGAACTTTAATAGTTGGTGCTAACAACAAGAAGTTTTTAAAATTTTATAGCAATGGGTATTTCAACAATCACGTCTGCATTTGCCTTACAATTGCTACGTAAATCAAGCAAAACATCCATCAGAGTTCATGGATTGATTTACTGACATTACTGAGAACTTTTTGGAGCAAATTATATTTTCGTAACAATAGTTAATTTAGTGATTTACCATTTTGTTTCTCGTATGAAATAGTTTATAATAAATAGAAGGTCGTTTTAATGCGTCAAGAATAATCAATTTAATAACTCTGTGTTTCTACAAGTAATTGGTTGTAAACAGTAAAAACCCAGTTTTAGAAATTAAAGTAATAAATTGAAATGTCATTACATATTGAGTAACACAAAAAAAACCTAAAACTACAATAAAAATATTTTCGTTACTAAACCATTTGAACAGAAATTACGATAAATTAAAAGTATAAACAAGTTTGTGATAAAAAATGGTTTAGGATAGGATCAGACATTCTGAGAACTGGCGGGAGAAAAATCATGACCCACTTGTAACGATTACGCAAGTGTCTCAGACGATTACAGTATGATGATTAAGTATTGAAACAAAGTCATATATATTATGCTGTGTAAGAATATGGAACATTGAGACTGAGAGTGATTTTTATCATTTAAGACAAAAAAATTAAAAACTTTTCTTTCCGTAGTAAATAGGTGCTCTTATATACGTAAATATGAATGAGGCTTTTAAAAAGCTTTGAAAATATAGTAGGTTATTCTAAACAATTTATATAAACCAAGAACCTTCCAGTAATAAAGAAAATCTCATAAAACTTTTCCTCAACCCGTTTACAAGCGTGACTAATCTTTATTAACGACAAAACGCCTCCTACAATGCAACTGTTGCGGCCATTTTTAGAAAAAAGTGTTGACTGTGTCGCCTTCTTGTATGCAACGCTACACTATATCGTCAATTTAAATTCTGAACCAGTGACGCCATAATTTAGCTCCCTGTACGTGCCTCCAATTTCGAACAAAATGACACCCTGTTTATCTGCATGTGTCGAGTTGGAATAAGAGTTCACTGCCTTCATAAAGATGTTTAGATCAAGGCGGTTGAAAAACGCTCAAGTTATTATGGTAAGATCTTTATACAAAAGCTGAGAAATGTTCAGGAAAATTTTGAGTAGTCTTAGAACAACGTATAAACCTGTATCAATAATTGTAACACAATAAGACATAGATGATAAGCCTCAGTGATACTCAAAAGATTAATACGAACATTCAAAACGAACAAACTTATTCAACTTCTTTCATAAAAACACACTCTTATATATATAAGATATATATATATATATGTTTAATTTTTCAATTGTTAATAAAATACTTTGTTTTCATTCACTCAAGTTCAAACACATTTTTTTAAACTTGTAGTTAATGACACTAGATGTTATGCAGTTTGTTCAAATATTAATTCAATAATTAAATTTATTAAACTATTTATAGGTTTACATGGGGGAAACACATTTCACAAAAGAAGCAAAGTATGCAATATAGCTACAGTATTTCACCCCATTTGGCTTAAAATTAGCGATATCACATGATTTCATAAAACAGCTGATGGTATTTTATAGGCTATGTGGTAAAACAGCTGTTTTTACGTATAGGCTATGTGACTTTATTTAATAATTGTAATGATTTAATAAACAGCAAGTAAAATTAAATGTTTCCTTGTTTATTTAATTAGTAGTTGACTTGAAATATTTTTTAATATTACTTGTTCAATAATATATATATATATATATATGTATGTACGATCAAATATTAAAAACTTAACAGAAATATATATCTATCTGTCTTTGATCAATTCTACAGTAAGCATTAACCACAAATAAAACAATAATTTAAATACATTCATAATGCATACAAAAATTACAAAATCTACCTAATACCATATTTGATAGTTAAGTAGAAAGTCTGTGTTTGTATGATGTCGGGATTAGTAATGACGTAATTTCTCCGATTTCTTACGCAAGTACAAACCCCAGCAACACTGCGATGAGGTAACGGAAACAATGAAACAACCTAATTGAGTTGTCCAATTACGTAAGTCAATTATTGTTAGTCTGAATGGTCACATTCAGAGAGAACGTAGTGCGCATGCGTCAGTACTCGTGTCTCTTATCTCTGTAAAGGTAATTGCATGCTATTCATAAATGCGTGACAAGCTCGGATGAAATTGATAAATCTTCATTTCTCTTCTATTAAACCAATAATTAAACCTAAATACAACAGAGAATTGTTGAATATTTATTTATCTTTCACCCAATAAACCGAGGTAGATTTTATCTATCATAAAATATTGACGGTTTGAAACGAAAGTGATTTAAAAAATATTTTACATTGCGGTTTTGGAATTTTATAGTAATAAATTGTTGTTATAAAATGGGTTAATTTTACTATAGTTACTCGAATTTATTTATGTATTTAGTGCCTCTGATATAATAGTTTCATTATTATTATTATCATAATAATATATATTATGTAATTATATTATTATTATATATTAATTTCAGTATTATTATGCCTGAAAATTAAAATTATACTGAAATAAGAATTAGACATAAGTATTTGCTGAAGATGTTCAGTTGTTGAAGTATTCGGAAATTATTTTTGTATTCTCTTAAACACTCAATTGTTTTTGTTACAGGTAGTCCTTATGATTGTTTTTGAATGAGTGTTTGCATACGACTGAAGTACTTTTGTAATAAGATAATACATAGAAAGGTGATAAAATATAAACAGTCGTTTGAGAAAGTACTTACTAGGTTCATCAATTATTTAAATGTTGGAATTTTAAAAAATATGATATTAATGAATAGATACAGAGAATCTATTGGATATTGTTTTAAGGAAGAAAATCAGATTTTTGGCTTACTACATCATATATGGACATTTTTATTTCTAATACAAACATTATTCAAATACTTGTAAGTGTTGCTCATGAATGATCATGAATAAACCAATAATCGTATTAATTTGTTATCCTAGAGCAATATTTATAATGTGTTGTGGTAACCATGGCAACAGTATAAGGTTGTGCAATGGAGGTTTTCTCAGAATAACAATATTAAGCGGCAAAATAGAAATTCATTTCCGTGTAATTTTCCATTTCTCTTTCTATGTATGGGGTTGGACTATTATTTTTCTTTGTTGCTATTTATACGCTCTCTTTTTTCGTAGCTTGCATTGTGCTGTACTTTCTTTTCGCTTTCCGTTCGCATTGTTCGTTTGTGAAGCAAGGTTCGGTATAATTAATCCAGTCTGTTTATTTACTTTGTTCTTTTCAATAGTTTTTAATCGTAGGGCATTATATATGATATTGTGTGGTAACCATTGCAACAATTTAAGGCTGCACAATGGAGGTTTCGGCAACAACCAGATGGGGACAAAAGAAAAATTCATATAAATCTTTGAGAAATTCATTTCTAGTTATGGGAAAGTTGGCTCAGTGCCAAAAGTACTGTACGTTGAACATGAAGATAATCAGTTCGTATCCTACCTACGTCCTCCAAATTTTTATAATCCATTTAGTGAATAAATATTTGAAAAAAAACTCTACTAATATCAATTGTCATTTACTACAGAATAAAAGACATGTATGTGAAATTAATTGGATGAAATCACACGTATTTTATAAAGGATTGAAACATTTTACCAGATATAATATATCTTACATATTATGTAAGGAGCTTGTGTACTAATAGAAGGAATTGAATAAAACTCAAATAAATAAAATAAGTATAAAATGAAACAATAAAAATTGTAATCTTAGAACTATTAGAAATGTGTTGTAGGAAGACTGGGTAAATTGTACATGAACATCTTTAGAATAAAAATATAAAACAATTTGGAGAATTTGATTAAATACATTATTCTTTTGTTTATAGTATAATAAATTATATTTAAAAGTATTACTTTCTAAGTCTATAAATTAGTCACCTAAAAGGTATATATACAATAGGGTCTACTGCTACTAAAGTCCTGAAGAAACCAAATGGGCCTTAATTACGAATAAAAGTGTCGGGCAATATTTTAGAAGCATAAATAACGAGTTTTGTGAACTTACTGCTTCCCATTACGGTTGCTCTCCTCGTACGAACCTGGAACAAACAAAATACCACCGTAAAGGAACTGTACTAACAAAAGTATGTTCAAAGTTTTTAAAACCTTTATTATTATTATTAATGAGTATCTATAATATCCATTATACTACAACTGAAAGGCAGTATTATATTTATGAGTTGATATTTAGTAGTTGTGAGACAGAGTCACAACTGTAGTTGGTGTTTTAGCAATTTAAACTTTATTAATCAAAAACATGTCCTGAAGATATATTGTTAACTATGTTTTTTGTTAATGCCAGGAAAGGTTAATTTCATGTATCTAAATTGAAATATATCTATGAAGTGTCTAGTCAGGATAGGTTTGGTTGTAATTTTATACATTTAGGTAATATGTAAAATTATAACCAAATCTATCCTGACTGGACACGGTTTAGGTTTATTTAAAGATACGTATGCAAAAACCATACAAATTAAGTCGAAACGTTTTTTCTCAAATATCTACACACATAAGGTAGCGTGACGTCACTGTATCACTCTGCGCACAACTTGGTACTCCACACTGAATATTTCACCCAATTTTAAATTAATAAATATAATTTTCCGTGTATAATTTAAAACAATTCTTGAGCATATCGTCCTATTTTGTGGTTTGAACAGTTTTCAATTTTAATCCCAGGTGGCGACTCTATCTCACAATTACGTCATATTTATATAAAAAATATCGGAATCAAGATGGTTAGTGTTGTTAATTGCAGATACCTGCCTAATAGTTAGATTTCTTCGTGTGTTATCACTATTTGCGAGATGATGTAGTTCTTTCTTACATTCCTTATCTCAGGTCAGAGAGTTTATTTTATTTAGTCTAATCCTATCTAACATAATCGTAAGTACAATAACTAAAGGATTTATAAATGCTTGTAAAAATCCTTTAGTCACAGTTTGTTCCAAATAAATATTACTCTAAACATCTAACCACAAATATTTGTATTTAATCTATCGTACATTTTGGTTGTCAAGTAAACATAATCGTAGGCACAACAACTGAAGGATTTATAAATCCTTGTAAACATTTCGAGTAAAAATCCTTTAGTCACAGTTTGTCCAAATAAATATTACTCTAAACATCTAACCACAAATATTTGTATTTAATCTATCGTACATTTTGGTTGTCAAGTAAACATAATCGTAGGCACAACAACTGAAGGATTTATAAATCCTTGTAAACATTTCGAGTAAAAATCCTTTAGTCACAGTTTGTCCAAATAAATATTACTCTAAACATCTAACCACAAATATTTGTATTTAATCTATCGTACATTTTGGTTGTCAAGTAAACATAATCGTAGGCACAACAACTGAAGGATTTATAAATCCTTGTAAACATTTCGAGTAAAAATCCTTTAGTCACAGTTTGTTCCAAATAAATATTACTCTAAACATCTAACCACAAATATTTGTATTTATTCTATCGTACATTTTGGTTGTCAAGTAAACATAATCGTAGGCACAACAACTGAAGGATTTATAAATCCTTGTAAACATTTAGAGTAAAAATCCTTTAATCACAGTTTGTCCAAATAAATAATGATAGGATTTACTTGTTCAGTAAATCTTTACTTTTTTATAGGTAGTAAAAATATACTTTATAGGAGTTTTCTTTGGGTTCTTTATAGGGTTATATATAAATATATATGCATGTACGTATAATATAACAGGATATATTTATTGGTATGTTTATCTACGTTATAACAAATTAACCTTTTGGCCTTTACTATACAATACTTGGGACATACCTATTACTAACAGCAGCATTGTTTGTGGGGTTGTTCTAAATCGTAACGTCCTGATTATTTGGTCTCATTTGACCATCCTCCAAGTGTGTTGAAACAAAGTTTACTAATGAAAGCGAATTAATTTAAAATTATAAGTAAAATGGTTCATCTGTTACCTTATGAACAAGCTACAACGTCAGAAAGTTTTACATTACTTTTTGAGTATTAGATTGACAGTGGAATTACTTTTTAGTTCCTTTCATTTAGAACCCAATTAAAGTAATCACACAAAAATGATTCTAAATAATGACAATTGTAATAAATTGAAAACATATTTGTGAACAAATCCTAGAGCAGGATTTTACTTATTCTTAGCTTTTGGACGAGGTTTTTCAACTGAAACGAAGCAAAAGAGCGAAAGAACTGTTTGAAAATATTATTCTCTACTTCAATCATGATTACCTTAAATACGTAAGTACTCCTTCGTTATCAAGCTTTAAGGAATGATGTCCACCAAAGATATTAAAAATATCAAAAGGTAGTAAAAAAAATAATATTCATATATAATTAATAAAATTAGTAAACAAATGAGAACTCTAATAAAGAACTTTGATAGGTCGTACAATTCTTCATTGCTAAATTTGTAGATAAGATATATAATATTTTATAAAACAGTTGAACGTATTGTGGAATGTGTAGCCGAATTCCAACGAATCTAATTTCAGATATGTGTTTTGCATGAGTTGTGGTTGTTCTTATCGTAGTTTATGTAAACCCCACATCATGTCCGCCTAATAGTTTTGCATGAGTAGTGGTTGTTCCTATCGTGGTTTTTGTAAACCCCACATCATGTACGCCTAATAGTTTTGCATGAGTTGTGGTTGTTCTTATCGTAGTTTTTGTAAACTCCACATCATGTACGCCTGATAGTTTTGCATGAGTTGTGGTTGTTCTTATCGTAGTTTATGTAAACCCCACATCATGTACGCCTAATAGTTTTGCATGAGTTGTGGTTGTTCTTATCGTAGTTTTTGTAAACCCCACATCATGTACGCCTAATAGTTTTGCATGAGTTGTGGTTGTTCGTATCGTAGTTTTTGTAAACCCCACATCATGTACGCCTAATAGTTTTGCATGAGTTGTGGTTGTTCTTATCGTAGTTTTTGTAAACCCCACATCATGTACGCCTAATAGTGTTGCATGAGTTGTGGTTGTTCTTATCCTAGTTTTTGTAAACCCCACATCATGTACGCCTAATAGTTTTGCATGAGTTGTGGTTGTTCTTATCGTAGTTTTTGTAAACCCCACATCATGTACGCCTAATAGTTTTGCATGAGTTGTGGTTGTTCTTATCGTAGTTTTTGTAAACCCCACATCATGTACGCCTAATAGTTTTGCATGAGTTGTGGTTGTTCTTATCGTAGTTTTTGTAAGCCCCACATCATGTACGCCTAATAGTTTTGCATGAGTTGTGGTTGTTCTTATCGTAGTTTTTATAAACCCCACATCATGCACGCCTAATAGTTTTGCATGAGTTGTAGTTGTTCTTATCGTAGTTTTTGTAAACCCCACATCATGCACGCCTAATAGTTTTGCATGAGTTGTGGTTGTTCTTATCGTAGTTTTTGTAAACCCCACATCATGCACGCCTAATAGTTTTGCATGAGTTGTGGTTGTTCTTATCGTAGTTTTTGTAAACCCCACATCATGCACGCCTAATAGTTTTGCATGAGTTGTGGTTGTTCTTATCGTAGTTTTTGTAAACCCCACATCATGCACGCCTAATAGTTTTGCATGAGTTGTGGTTGTTCTTATCGTAGTTTTTGTAAACCCCACATCATGTACGCCTAATAGTTTTGCATGAGTTGTGGTTGTTCTTATCGTAGTTTTTGTAAACCCCACATCATGTACGCCTAATTTTTTTGCATGAGTTGTGGTTGTTCTTATCGTAGTTTTTGTAAGCCCCACATCATGTACGCCTAATAGTTTTGCATGAGTTGTGGTTGTTCTTATCGTAGTTTTTGTAAACCCCACATCATGTACGCCTAATAGTTTTGCATGAGTTGTGGTTGTTCTTATCGTAGTTTTTGTAAACCCCACATCATGTACGCCTAATAGTTTTGCATGAGTTGTGGTTGTTCTTATCGTAGTTTTTGTAAACCCCACATCATGCGCGCCTACTAGTTTTGCATGAGTTGTGGTTGTTCTTATCGTAGTTTTTGTAAACCCCACATCATGCACGCCTAATAGTTTTGCATGAGTTGTAGTTGTTGTTATCGTAGTTTTTGTAAACCGCACATCATGTACGCCTAATAGTTTTGCATGAGTTGTGGTTGTTCTTATCATAGTTTTTGTAAACCCCACATTATGTACGCCTAATAGTTTTGCATGAGTTGTGGTTGTTCTTATCGTAGTTTTTTAAACCCCACATCATGCACGCCTAATAGTTTTGCATGAGTTGTGGTTGTTCTTATCGTAGTTTTTGTATACCCCACATCATGCACGCCTAAT
Source organism: Prosapia bicincta (assembly GCA_036971475.1). Taxonomy (NCBI): domain Eukaryota; kingdom Metazoa; phylum Arthropoda; class Insecta; order Hemiptera; family Cercopidae; genus Prosapia; species Prosapia bicincta. Next base: position 1,583,613 of record JBAIZL010000012.1, on the reverse strand, counting down.
AGTTTTGCATGAGTTGTAGTTGTTGTTATCGTAGTTTTTGTAAACCGCACATCATGTACGCCTAATAGTTTTGCATGAGTTGTGGTTGTTCTTATCATAGTTTTTGTAAACCCCACATTATGTACGCCTAATAGTTTTGCGTGAGTTGTGGTTGTTCTTATCGTAGTTTTTGTAAACCCCACATCATGTACGCCTAATAGTTTTGCATGAGTTGTGGTTGTTCTTATCATAGTTTTTGTAAACCCCACATTATGTACGCCTAATAGTTTTGCATGAGTTGTGGTTGTTCTTATCGTAGTTTTTGCAAACCCCACATCATGCACGCCTAATAGTTTTGCATGAGTTGTTGTTGTTCTTATCGTAGTTTTTGTAAACCCCACATCATGCACGCCTAATAGTTTTGCATGAGTTGTGGTTGTTCTTATCGTAGTTTTTGTAAACCCCACATTATGTACGCCTAATAGTTTTGCATGAGTTGTGGTTGTTCTTATCGTAGTTTTTGTGAACCGCACATCATGCACGCCTAATAGTTCTTTAGCAGTCAGCCAGTCTAAGTGATTATAAATAACAATTTGCATAGTAACCCTACATGACATATTTTATTACTGAACATGTATTACGAAAAAAGTAACTGTGAAATTTAAATCCTCTAAAGTTAGGAGGTGGAATGCAAAGTCATCATGTCTTCACAGAAAGACATACATTTCTTTTAAATTAAAACAAATAACACTCTAAACTTTTCAGCTTTGAAAAACCTTGTGAAACGAAATTGAAAAATCCTATAGACTGAGTAAAAACTTCAAGACGTATAAGTATAGTTATGTATTACTAAGTTTGTACATTTCCCATATAATTCGTAAACGAACGAATGTCCTCACATGTGTTTATATAAATTATATGAAACATACTAGCACATATCATTTAAATGCTTTTCAATTCACTGATATGGTATTAATGGGGTTAGGTTGTGTGTGTGTGCCTGTGTGCGTGCGTGTGTTAGTGTACAAAGAGTAATAGTTTAATACAAAATAAGCTCATCCTGTGTTTTATTTCGCATTTCAATGCGAAGAGAGAATATTATAACTGATTGTTCAATATAAACGTACAAATAAAGCGTTACTGTTTTGAACTGATTTTGTGCAAAATGAAATTAATTACATAAACAAAGGAGCATTGTCATCTGCAGGGCGGAGGGTCGGTTACATAATTTTAAGCTTGAACACGTGATCCACGTGCAACAAACGGCGAAACTCTGCTCCTGATTGCCGGCCTGTCTCCCCCCTTTAAATAAACTACCATTTACATAATACCTGAGTTTTTATATGTAAAATATACAATATGTTAGTAATATATATATACAAAATTTTGGAAAACATTATGGATCTGAATTTTTAATTAAATAAACAAAAGTTGATCTATTGTAATATTGAAGAAATGATTAAATACTTTTGGAAAAAACCTAAAATATATAAAACAATATGTTTCTAGCTATTACAGTTGGATAGCATTAGGTGTTAATCTTGAATCAGTTTCAGTATATCCTATTTTAAAACAAGTAAGTATATTAAACCTATTGTGAATTGAACTCATAGTAAATTGATGAACTATTTTTTTAAATCTTAATTAACAGTTTCTTGTCGAATAATTTCAATAGTAAACGAAGAACTTTAAATTTCTTCAAACAAAGAAACCTCTTTGTGTCTTACTATAGACATTACTGCGTAGAAGGAATTGGCAGTGCTTGACAAATATTTTTACATTTACCTGGCCATTAGTTAACAAACCATTTGTAATGGTAAAACTACCTAAGATTTCACCTTAAATATCGGCGTAGAAAAGCAACCTGGTTTTGAGGAATTCTCCCCATTTTCTAGCAATTCTATAGAAATCACTTCCAGGTGTACTAAAATGATCTGCAAGTTTATAAATTTGGGATTGTTAGTTTATAAAAAAAGAATTACTTAGATTAATGAAAATATTAATGAAGCAATTCTGGACGTTTGTAATTTTAATAGTGAACGAGCTTTTCTGAGCAGAAAATCAGGAGTATTGTGGATTAGACTTGAAACAATATTCTCCTCACAGTTACATTATACGTTCGTGTGTAATAGAGTTAAATATATGAGTAATACAAGAATATTTTAAACAAATTCTTAAAATGGAAATTGATCAAATGTTTTGAAGGCAAATAATTTGATTACTGTAAAAAAAAGAAAGGTAAGTAATAATATTAATAAATATGGTTTTTGCATAACAACGTCTACTTTAATTAAACAAGTTGGGGTTTAGCAAAATTAATATAAAACATTCTTTTATCTTAGACATTTTTTTATTAAAAAAAAAAAAAATTATTTTATAACTATATATTGGACATTTTATAGATTCTAATTAAGTCAACGAATTGAATGAGTACGATTTCGTTGTCTTAAAGATTTATAAGTAAACACTTAATACATTCCAGTTTCTAAAATTTGTGATATTATATATGTTATGTTTGTTTTGTATTTTCTTCATTTCGTTCTTTAATTTTTTAGGGTTTAGGGAATTTGTAAGCATGAATATTCCGTTAGAATTGTAATAGAGTTTTTGAGATCAATTAAATTATGATGAAATAATAAGAGTTTCTCACTCCTTTAGTATAGCCACACACACACACACACACACACACACACACACACACACACACACACACACACACACACACACACACACACACACACACACACACACACACACACACACACACACACACACACACACACACACACACACACACACACACACACACACACACACACACACAGACAGACACACACACAAACACACACACACACATACACACAGACAGCTCGTACCAATCAAATCATAACTAACTACTAACTGGAAATAATGTTTATTTTAACAAGAAGAATTGGCCATATTCAAGCACTGCAACAAACCTTACAAAGTATATTTGAAATTCAAAAGCCAAGTGCCATAAGTCTTCTTACATTCGAATACATTTTTTTAATTTGACAAATTGTCCACTCACAAGTAAATAGAAAATGCAACCAAGTTAATTGTTGCAAATAGTGTCCTATAACGAGTTAATCTATTATTTAAACTCTAAAGGGGACGTATGTATGTTAATATAGAAATGTAGACACGGGTTTCATTCCCCTTACCACCTGCTAAAAGATGGCAATAAGACTTTAGGAAAGGAGGAAACGTCAGATGCATCGCGCTCGCACTGTAGGAACAGTTATTGGCGTGACAAGAGTGGGGCTTATTGGCGGCTTCTCTTTCTAACTTATATACGAAACTAATGAGAAAAACTTTCCTTATATGAGTCCTACAAATCTAATTTTTCCAGCACTTGTCCAACATCTCGTACAACCGTAACACTTTTCGTATTCTAAAAAAATAATATTTTTACTTGTGCAGCATGAAGATGTAATATTGATTAGATATTCCCCGTATATGTAATAATTTTGTTTAAAGTTTCAGTTACTGATCAAATGTTGCTTGTTTAAGGCTTATATTACAGATTATTTCACACACACACACACACACACTCTCTCTCTCTCTCTCACACACACGCGCGCTCACAAACACATATACCAATATATTAAAGATAGGTTAGTAGCAGCTTAGTTTTTAACATCCTATTTTGTTGTGATACTTTAATAGTGGTGCCGATCATACAAGTCGATCCTTTCCCACTCGAAACGTAAAGGAGAGGAGAGTCTAATAATAAACAGAGTGTCGTTTACCAAAGAGTAAAAATTTTTAATGCTTCGCAGTCAAGAGTTGAAGGAAAATCTTACAGTAATATCGGAACTGTTAAGACATCTTCATACAACGCGCCAAACTGCATACGTCATGTTACTCAGCTTTTAAATATTTCCACCAAAGGAGCTTTTTTCATCTAACGTTCATCATACCAAAATCGGTTCTTTAAAAAACCTTTCTTCCTTAGTTTACACCATTGATTTAACAATGCCTGAGATATTTCACAACCAGTAAGAATTCAACAAGTAGTCGACGTTTATTTAACCTAATCAACTCAGGTTCTCAGTTAATGACTCAATAACCGAATATATTAGTAATCGTATGATTAACAATTTGAGATGTAACACAGAGGATCTGAAAGTAAACGTGTAAAATGCATATCCAGTGTTCTGACTACAACAGAAGAATCTTTAACAGCTTTACGTGTTTGAGCTCATCGTTTGTTGTGTCTACCAAAAAACAACCTGCAACAAATAAAATCTTGTAGATCAATCTACCTAGATACAGATTTCTTCATCATTAGTGTACGATTTTGATGTTTATTACATTTTGTGCCACAGATCTGTAAGTCTAACGAGTGTCTTGGGAAGAGCATTTGATCGAATTTATATTTATGCCTTCTGAATCTCGGTTACGCAGAATAAAAGGAGTAAGTACAACTATTTGAATTTAAATTCTGAAATTAAAGCTCAAGTGCTGATTGCTGGACGTTTTAAATAAATCTAATCTATTTAGGCTTATTGAGGGGAATACTATCGTAAGGGGAGTACAAAGTTAAATAAGCCTGGTTCAAATAAATCTAAGAACAAATTACTAAAACAATATTAAATATTACTGTATTATTAAAGTGGAGAAATATCTAATTAAATTCAAACAGATAAAACGTTCAGTGATCGTTCCCGCTATTGCTAATAATTTTATTTCAACACATTTACTTTTCTGTAGAAATGTTGTTTCACAAATGTTTCACGTAAACTGATCAACATGAACTTTGCTATAATTTGTTTTACACAGAAATTAATGTATAATTGGATTTATTTGCGCCGGTTTGAGTACTTTATTTTCCAGTTTAGTTTAAATGTATTCTATTTGTATAAAGCAATGCATAATTAATTACTTTTCCTATTAAAACTTCTAGTAAACTTAGGCTGTGACGTAACTGTAACATTGCAAAAGGTATTTGCATATATTATGCATTAAATGTATCCGACATTGGTAGCTCCTAATTAAGTAGAGGATTTGGTTTCGAAAAGAACAAACAGCATTAACAAATGTATACAACCAACGATAGCACGTTAAAGAAAAAACGATCAATCCCGAGTCTAATTCATCTAAAGATCCATATACTAAAGGAGAAAGATAGTAGTTTGATAATTGAATGAGATTTACAAATTAGAAAGGATGTTTTTCACTTTACGACTCTACAATTTATTAGGCTTTTTATACTAAACTATTTATGTATGACAACTGAACAAATAATGTAACTTAACGTGAGAAGCTAAAAGGAAAAGAATTGATGGTTTTTTGAACTATTTAAGTTTCTATTATTCAATTTATAGTTGTAGTTCACTAAACCCTATTTACTTTCTGAAACATGATTTATCTTTACAATCATGGTTATATTAATTGATGAGGTATGGTTTCGTAAAACTAAGTATTATTTGTATGTTGTATTTTACATTGCTATGTTACAATAGTGTACACTATTAGGTATCAGTTAATGAAAACAATAATTTATGTTTTAATAAAACCTAGTAATATTAATTAATATAACGATATGGGATCATATGTTTTTCTTAAAGTTTTTAAAGTGAGATATTTGACGAACGCTTGATATATTTTAAAAACAAAAAATTATACATTTTCAGATAAATTTTAACGATTTCTTCAAATTACTTATTTAAATCTGTTACTATAATTAAAAAGTACTTAACTAAGTGAATACGTATTGCTTACTTGCTGACGCGTTTCAAAACATTCGTTCCTTTTACGAAGCTAACCCTCTACTCAGTTTCGTCAAAGGAACGAATGTTGTGAAACCGTCAGCAAGTAAGCCATTACGTATTCACTTAGTTAAGTACTTTTTAATAATAGTTTAATCAGTGAATTCAAGATGATTACTTCAAGACTTTAATAAGGTTATTATTAAGTTTTAATATAAACATATTTATTATAGTTTTCTCTTATTTTTTAATGAAAAGTGTTCCCATATTAGAAAAAAAGTGTTATAGTGTTGAAACGTTTAAGGTGTCCTGTAGAGGTTTAGATATCAGTGAAAACAAGTTCAGCTAAAGCTATTCGGTTTATAAAGTTATACTCCAGGAATAGAGATGATCAAATAAGTAAAGTAAACGAAAAGTGGATGTATACAAAAGCAGTGTCCAGTTGGCGTGTTGTATCCATTGAGGACCACGCCTTGAATCCACCTGATCACATCTTAGTCACGTCATAAGGCTACCATCCCGATTCAGTATTGATTAAGCCTAACCTGGCCGAACCACACTCCTGGACATTTTTGCAGGCTGTCTTAGATGTTCATTCTTTATTAAACTTTATTTAGACAAATACAGAATGCAAAATATAAGCGACTGGTTATTTTAATAAAGTGTTTAATTAGTAGCATTCCAATTGTTAGAGTTTTGGATATGCCAGTTTTTGTTGACAAATGTTTTAAAATTAAAAAAAAACTTTTGCGAACTTCCGAAATACTACGTACAAGTGTAAAATATACGTTGAAAAAACTATTACAGTGCGTGAGGTTCAACGGTCTCCCTCGTTCTGCTCTAGCATTTGACTACTAGCCTAACTGAAAACATTATACAGTACATATATCGTCCCTTTCGTAATCGCGTCTCTTTCTTTGCAGAAGCAGAGCAACACATTTAAAGATCATGTCTACATCAAACTATTACAGTATTATCATTTAGTTAATTAGAGTAGTATCATTAGTTCATAACTTGTTTACACTTTAAACAAGAAACTGATGTTTTCTGAAGGGTTGCGTTTTAACCCCGCACTGCAGCCCAGTCCAAACTAGCGATCTCAAGGTCAGAAACACGGTTAAACTTTACGCACTGTACATTATTGAAATTAATTTTATCTCAGGCTTATCTGTAGTCGAACAGGCGAATATTATTAGTTGAATAGATGATGTTAAATTGTCTATACAGCGCCTTGTGTATTAGTTTGAGTAGGCAGGTATAGCTGAGCTGGTAGTTCGTAAGCTGACGCGTGATCCATCGATAGAAAACCGGAATTAGCCCTATTGAAAAACATTTTTCTTTTGTAGTGCGTGTTGCATCAAATTCCATCGCTAAAAATTGCAGTCGTTACTGTAGTTTATAAAACTAATATAAGTAATTTTTTCAATCCTTTATGTAAATGATCTCGCTAATATGTCACATCAAATAAAATAATGTTTATATCGGTCTTTCGACCCTGTCAAATCTACATTATTGTAATATATATACTATACCTCGTATTATAATTTTTGTGAAACGGTTTTTCGCTACCTCTACCCTTCCCCCTTCGCTTAGGCTTGCCCTTCGACGTCGGTGGCTACCTTACGTGAGACCAGCTATAATGTACACGATTTCCCTAACCTTGTTATATAAATACTAATCTTCTGAAAGTGAATCTTTCATTAAAATACGTTTAAAATATCCGCATTTATAATTAAAATTTTTATATGTATGGAAATATAAATAAATAAATAGACTTAAAATGCTACTTAACAAAATCGACAAATAAGCGATAAATCGGTGAAAATAAATTTTAAAAGAACTACGAAATAACTCATATTAGTTTGGAAAAACTTACGTAGATAAGGACCAACAAGAAATAAGAATTTTAATTAAACATATTTATAGTTCTGTGTAGATTTTACTTACTATACAGATACTATATACTATAATTAAAAGGAAATTATTTTTGACTGCGATTTACATTGAAACAAAGTGTGACTTTCACAAAATGTTTTCACTCAACAATTAAACAACAATTAATTGTTTTTTCAACATAATTATTGATTTGGAAGGTGTAGCTTATCCTTTGAAATGCCAAGTATACGTTTCTTTCATAGATTGGTCTGATACGTTATCATCTTCTTGTTTATTATTATTAAGTTCTATCTGTGCGTCATATTTTCCATGATATCAACTTCTGTCAAATCCATTTCGTTATAATTTTTATAGTTCCGTTCTAAGTCACTTGGTACGAGTATGGCTTAGTCTTCACTTAAGATGTCTTCTCCCCAGTGGTCAGGCTCTGATCAAACAGTTCTTGATAGTAGCAGGGAAAATGCCTTGCTTCCATACTTTATTGCTCTCTACCTTCACTTCAGCTCTTTCACCCGAGACAGTGTTTAAAACAATTCTATGCCTGGATATGCAAGTACTAACAAATCCGTACTTGTTATAGTGTCGTTATACAGACACTGAGAAATTCGTAAGTATTTTCCCGTAGGAATATACGATTCCTAAAATGTTTTCCTCAATCTAATCTTACTCATTATAACGCAGCCTTGTCTAGATTTTTATACTTATACACACAATGCTAAATGTTTCCGTGTTGGATCTAAATCACTAGATCATGCTAGGATACATTCTCTGACTTTCAAAGTCGTTAAGAAAATACTTTGGCTAAATACCCCATTTTAACGCAACATCCTTTGTTACGTCCACTATCGACTCCGTTCAAAATGTGCACCTTTCCAATCACTCTTTCGGGGAATTAAACTTTCGATTGTTTTCTGAGATGATTACATAAAAGCTGAAGTCGGTAATTGAAGTTAGATTTGTGTAAATCTTGGAATGTTTTCTAATTTAAAGTACTGCAAGAATGACAAAGATATTGTTGCCTGTAAGACTTTTACAAGAATTCTAAATCTAATGTTCCCCCGCCCTGCCCGAATAACAATGGATGAATGACACTAGGGCAGTGCCTTTCAATACGGATTACTATATTGTTGTAACCGTTTTACTGCTAACACCTGAATAGCTGATAATGGTTTTCGGTTGTAGCTCTAAGAATTTTCAAAGGGGCAAATACATCCCATATTTTTAATGACTATACGAAGAAAACTTGACAATATTTAAAATATGTTGATAAAACATTTTTAATGTATTATTGTTATTATTATTATTTTTTTAGGTGATTAAAGATAATGAAATTGTACAAATGTTTTAAAAGACGTAATTATTTTTAAATTAGGATTTAGTACATTGATAAATGCTTCAATTCTTCGCAGTACATCTATTCCACTCGTGACATTGTACTCCCTATTTTCTAAAATTTGTTTGAATATACCAATAGTTGTAAGCAACTAGTAAATCTTGTGAGCCTTGGAGGTGTTGCATTACAAACACGAGAATTTTATTTGTTGCATTTCAAACAGGAATCTTTTCAAGATACCACAGGTTTTTACAAAGCGTCGTTAAGAGGCCGCCGGAAGCACGTGCAATCTGAATATCCAGCGTAAAAGCAGGCAGACTAAATCGCAAGCAATATCGGCGGCGGTCGATACTAATGACCATATAACATTGCCAATATTGAACTTCCATCTTTCACAGCCATCTATAATATATATTTTCCTTACATTTCCGACTTGGTTATTTTCTTCAATGTCTACAACGTACTACTTATTGTCGCTCTTATATGTAAAATATGCAGTTAATAAGTAAATAAATGTAATTAGGGCATTGTTTTTAATATTTAAAATTTCAAATTTCATTTTTGGGACGTAAATTTAATTTAAACATTTTTTTAGTTTGAAACTGTAACACTCTTAAAAATAAGGTGTTACATATAAATTCATTTATATATTTGATTTTTATTTAATAATTATATCGTCCCAATATAAAAGAAAATTTTTGTTTTCTTAGTGCACATTGTGAAGCTAGCATAGACAGTAGCGCCCCTAGCGGGTAAAAATGTAAAATATCGTACGAGTAAGTAACTTAAGGGTAATTACCACATCACGTCATGTGACGTAAGCATGGTCTGATATCGCATGATCTGACGGACCAATCAGAATATTCAAAATGATAAGTGAGGGTGGGAAAATTCAGTTGGCGTGCCCCTTCAGACGACCCCAGTTCTCCAAAAGTCTTTGAACGAGACGGACGTAATGGCACTTTCGGACATAACCTAGAAATTTATAAGCTTCCAGTTTTCTAAATTTAAGATATCAAGGCAGGTACCAAATTTATTTAACGCAACAAAAGAAGAAGTCAGAAGCGATTATTTAAGTATTTCAAATGAGTAAAAGTTAATACCATTTTTGTTTAAGTGCGCTGATTTGCAAGAGCGATGTGTTAAGCGATTAGTGATTCCAAAAGCAATGTTTAATATGTGTTAAAGTGTTTTTAAAATAAGTAATGTGCACAAGCAGGTACGTTTTAGATAATAATAAAGAAAATGTATTTTAATGTTAACTAAGTTGAAGAATTTTTAATTGATAAACTGTTAACACATGAACGGTAGAAATTGTCCTTTGAATATTCATTTCTAAAAACTAAATTTGGAAAAACGTAAGTTACTATCTTGTCGATATAAATATAATTTTAAAGTGTAATAAGTAATTAAAACGTATGGAATAACTAGCAGTAATTAAAAGTAAATTACTCGACACATTGCTGTCTTTTGTTCTTTTGTAATTTGTCACTGATTAATAAATTGTATAACATTGTATTTTTGAAACTTTCAATTATTATTTCACAAGTAACCTAATTCTACCTTCCGAAGATATCGGAAGATCGTTTACAGAAAGACATTATTATGCCTGGCTGAAACGGAGAATTAGGAGCCTCTGGTAAGTAAGGTTAATTAATTTGTTAATTAGTAATTAACATACATTTTTAATAAAGCCCTGATAAATACTTACCCCAGGAAAAAAGGCTCAACCGTTACAAATGCGCGACTCTGCTTTTTGTTTGTTCCTAAAATCAAACCGTTACAAAACATACCACGTAGTTTAATTAGAACAAAATCGTGACAGTTTTAAATATTCTTATGAAGTATTTTGTGGGTTTACACAGCATTTAACCTCTACGACTTCTTTTAAAAAGGCATGAATTAAAATACAAATAAAAATAATCTATCCATCTATTGTTTACTTCAATATATTAATTTTGTTTAACTCATTTACGATACTGTTCCTTAAAGCAATCATTCAAGAAAGAGTTATATTCTGATAGCAATCTTAGAATTTAACTTTCTGATAATTGAATTTTCAAATTTTATTAAAATAACATAAGATTTGAGAAACAATATATTTCAACTTATTTATCTACTGATTTATTTACAATTGATTTTGATTTACCGAAGATAAAAGTTAGGTTAAGTGACATAGCCTATACATGGGATGAGTATTTTGGTCACAGTTAGAACTTGTCTGTAACTAACCATAAGTCGCTGAGAGACATTCTCACTTCATCTAAATATTGTGTTTATAATTGCTTGTTACAACTACTTAAGCTTTGTAACAAAGGAAGCGATGATTATCATCACTGAATTACTTATTTATTTAATTCCTTCTATTAGCCACGCTCTCTTTAAATATATCTTGTACAAATTATTAATCGTTATTAAAATAAGTGTTTATTTATTTTAAATCATGTTTAAATACATTTTTTTAAACCTGCAGTGGATAGCAATTATTGCTAATAAAGGTTTTGAAATATTTATTTTTTAATTTAAATTTAAAAAAAGCTGACAGCTTGATGGGACTCGAACTGAATAACTACATTTTTGAAATCTAGCACTTTAGCACTGAGCCAATTTTCCAGTTGCTAGATGTCAATTACTTAAAAATGTTTATGAAATTATAAGAAAAAGTTTCTTTACAATAATGAAGTAATACAAGAGATGGACAGAATGAGAAATTGTAGATAAACATCAGTTTCATAAAGAGAAACGAAAAAAGGTATCGAATAAATAGTAACAAACAAAAATAATAGTCAACACCATGTAGTCTTTAGAGAGGAAAACGAAAAATTCTATGAAAATTTGCTTTCTACTTTGCCACTTAATATTGCGACAATGTTATATGTTTATATACATATTTATAATAATTGTATTTATAAAATAAAAGAAACTAACATAAAATTTGTTTTCTTGACCAATGTAGCAATGAAGTAACATTGTTTTATATGAACTGTTTTACGCTTGAAATCATAAAAGTAGTGAAGGAAAACAATTGGGATCATTAAAATAACATTTAATTGGTTAATATGAAAGGTATCACGATATTCAAATTTTCTTAGGAGTTAATAATTAGTACGTTTTATTTGCTATATAAATTGGACTATATGTAGCTCAGTTCGTAATAACAGTTTGTATTGTAGAGTGATGCTATGAATAAAAATAACTTCTATCAAGAAATGTTCCCAGTTCAGTTACAAGACTGTAACAATGGTGTTTTCATGTAATATGTAACAGTGCAGACATTATTATACAGTGTGCACTCCATTCGTTGTATATAACTTATGTTTTTCATATATATATATATATATATATATATATATATATATATATATATAAAGAACTAAGTCAAAATACAAATACAAGAATATATAATATAATAATTATATATATATATATATATATATATATATATATATATATATATTATAATACATAGCTGATGATGTTGGTACTGTTAGCCAACGAACAGCTTTGAATTGTAAAATCAATTATAATTCTTGTATTTGTATTTTGACTTAGTTCTTTATTAATACACAGGAATACATATAGCGAAATTTATATGTATATATATATATATATATACATATATATATATATATATATATATATATATATATATATATCTTATATGTAAATCTTAGAATATATACATCTTTTGTTTTAAGTCATAAAATCAAGCTTAGATCATTAATATAACTTTAAGCTAATAGGCCTATATATATATATATATATATATATATATATATATATATATATATATATATAATTTAAAACAACATAGGTTATTCAAATAATAGAATATTTATTAATTTATATTCAAATTTATATCTATATATATATATATATATGTGTGTATATTATGTATATTTGTTTATACACTTATGCATATATAATATGTATTAATGATGTATTTATGTATATCTATTGTTTTAAGTCATAAAACCAGGCTTAGATCATCAATATAATTTTAAGCTAAGCCTCGTTATAATCTCATGTAAGCCTTTAGAAAATGACCACCAGTTATTCTGAATTGTAAATATGATCTTAATGATAAGATTTAATGTTTAATTTCACCATACTAGAAAAACCATTACTTAATATCTACTTTAATAATGTATACTTGTTTGTGAAAAATTAGTTCTAGATTTACGAATATTCAGTTGAAATGTTTTGTATTTGTACCATTTAAGCTGTTGATTTACTGTTTCTTTTCATTAATAACATTATAATTCTTTATAACTCTAATGTTCCAGTTCTAACATTAAGGGAAATTCTAATTAAAATGAAATTACAGCCGTTTGATGATCACCCAATAGATTATTTACAATTTTTGAGTTATGTTTTTACCTATAATATTAATTGTTATTTTCAAATGAATCTTTTTATTTCGATTACTAGTGGCGCTTTACTCCATTTTTTACCGTTATATCTCAAGATCTCGATAAAGGGGTGTATTTCCAACGTTACCATGGTTGCCACCCTAACTAGATTATGCGGCACTTTATTCTGACGTCTGGATAAGCTTTATATTACTATCTACGGTGCATCCTCACAGCTGGCTGCCGTAAATTCACCCCGTTTTATAATTTAATTATATAAATCAATACTTTCTTATGTATTGGAAATTTACCATTTTTGACATGGAGCAAAAAATATAGCGTTTCTACGGATTTTATAGTGAATGTCTAACGAATATTTATAGTGAATTGGCCAAATTCAACGGATTTTATTTTGCATTTTAAGCATCAATTTGTTGTCTATAGTCATTCCTAAGGACTTTAAATTTTCTTCATGGATACTAGGATCACCTAATTTCTCAAATGATATGCTCGTGGTACCCGATTGGTTCAGATAGTTTTTGCAGAAGCTTTGATTCGGTTTAACTGTTAATATTATTTGTACAATCGACATCTGATCCACTATTTGTAATATTCTCTTGACCTGTACGACAAACAAAAATAGACTGATTCTCAATTTTTAATTAATAATACAATTAACATACAATATTTTACATCATGGAAAATCTGCTTTTTAACCTTTGCTGCCTAGAATATCAGCGCTTCCTAGCGGTGAACCTAAACACTGACAAATATCCCTTACTGCAATTGAAAGCGTTATATTAGTTCGTTTTCCGACAATTTAATTTATTATGTTTGTTAAATCATTAATTTGTTACTATATAAACGTTTCTTCGATTGTCACGGACGATACGACAATTCTTTCAAAACAAAGTTTATTCTCATCAAACATGTTTCGGAAACTCACGTTTCTATCATCAGTGACTAAGATAAATTATGATATTATACAATTGATATATCCTACGACATTATAATGTAATTCAGATGCAACCAGTATCATCAACAATTTAAATATTGTAACAACTTCAGGGCTAGTAAGTCCGCAAAAATAAAACAGGGATAAGTATTAACAAATAACTATTGCAATTCTTTATATACTCACCTTTATTTCTGTTAGGAATATTAATAGGCCTATACATTTGAGTAGAACCAAATGCCTTTCCTAAGATCAAAACATTATTCTTCATTGACAAGTTTCGGAAAAACTCCATTACCTAAATTTTAAACAGTACAGTTTAGTGTTTTGATGATGGAGTAAATTCGAAACACATCAACGAAGAATACTGTTTTGATCTTAAGAAAGGCATGAGATTTTACTAATTGTATACAAATACCTGTATTATCTAAAATAATTATTAAATTTTATATCGTCGTAAATCTTATGAAATTTTATCAAGATGATATAAATAGCTAAAAAAACGAGCATGCAAATTGTTTAAAAGGCAATGAATTTATTAATCTACTATTTGTATATTCGAAAGTGGAATTTTATTTTTCTTTAATATACTTAACAGTAAAAACTGTGTTCCTTGAAAGTACAAAATACTGACATCAAACATTTCATTGGTTATTTTTGTCAGTGATTAAATTAAAGTTTTAGGTTTATCAACTTTAATTTACAAATAATTTACTAATAGTTATTGTTCGATTACTTTGTTTGATTATTATTATTTTTTAAAATTTTGTTCACGTAGGTATTTTCAATAACCAATATAAATGCAATAGGTTTTTGTTTATTTTAAACTTGCACATTTTACACTGTTGAAAGGGAAAGTTTGACTGTTGAAAGATTTCTCAACTTATCCAATGCAAAGTGACCCGTAAATAACGGGCAGTTTTATATTGTCATGCCAGTTTCCTATCTAGCCTCCCACAAGAAAAGGTCCGGTGACAAATTGTACAAGGAATCGAAATTTGCACAGAATGAGAAATGGACTCTGCCAGATACAAAACCATTTGTACTCTATGTGACTTGTGCACAAGTGGTTCAGGAATATTACGTCATTTCGATATTATTTACCGCAAAGGTTTTTCCATAGTTTTAGAACTGCGGAACTAGTTAAAGAACTCTCCAAGATTGTAAAACTTTTCTGATTATGACTTGGGGCTCGTATAAATATAGTATTTACCTTATTTTAATTAATTTCATTTGCATCACTCACTGGAGTGTAAAAATAAAAAAATTGAAAGAAATTGTTTAGTTAAAAATACATTCTATATCGCTGATACAAGAAATTCTCAAAACTAAACTGTATTGAAGTTACCTGTTGTAATCATCTTGAATTCCCTGATTAAACTATAATTAAAAGATACTTAAATAATTGAATACATAAGGGGTACGTATTCTCTTACGAATACTCGTTTACGTATTTTAAGTATCGTTTAATTATAGCAGTAACTGTATTGTTGGAGAAAACCTTATAGGATCAGTTATTTCTTCTCATGAGGAAAAATTAATCAGTTCTATTAAACAGTTATTTGTTTACTTAATAATTTAAATTTATAATTGATAAGAGAGTTTTATTACAAATATTGCTTACAGCAAATAAACTATTTAACAGTAAAATATATATTTGTATTAAAATTTTCTTTAACAAACTAAAAGTTCGTAAATAACACTTTCTCATTATTCTACTTAAATCCTTCATTACTTTCACTTTATACCGGTCCTAATATAAGCCCATGCTAATTGTAACAGAGAAAGTTTGGTTACTTCGAAGCGGAAAATAATTATTTTAAACAACGAAAATCTACTCGTAATTATGCTACTATATTTTGAAATATAATGTAAAAATGTAGTAAAATTTACCTTTAAAAATGTGCTACTTAATTCTATTAAATTAAAACTATATAAAAATTTACAATTCATTTTGTTGTTGGATCATTTTGTCGAAAAAATAGGTTAAATGATATGGTTTTTTTATTCCTAAATTTCATCGAAGCACCAATCGGCAAAGCTTATGTTATCTGCCCCTTTCCGGCTTCATAATCTTGAACACTATAAAAAAACCTCCCTTTCCTAACACAAAAAGAAGAATGAGTCGAGATAGTCAGAGCGGGTGTTCCAATGGCTGAAGATAAAGGAAGCTCTGGGAAGCAGTAATATTGAAGCTATTTGGGAGGCGAGCTAAAGAAAGGTTTTTGAATGGGAATAGTTTTACGGGACACATGCACGTAGGTGTTACTAAATGTTCACTCGCCTAAAGAAATATATCTATAACGTTTATAGAGAAAGGAACATCAATTACTTGTAATAATTTCTTATAAAGCGGAATTTCAGAACGTTATTCCAACGTTTTCATACGGTCCTTCAGTTTCTATTGGGGTGGATCGTAAAGCATCATTTCACAAGTCGAATTAGTTTGAGAGGTGAAATTGAAAAACCAGAACAAAATGGCGAAATGTTCGCGTATATTTTATAGTATCATATTTCCAAATGTTTTAACTGCGCTATCAACATTTCAATCTCGTCTAGATTAGCAGAAATCGAAAACAGTAATATATACAAAGTTTAAAATAAAACAACTATAGCCCTCTCAAAAAATAAAACAACTATAGCCCTCTCAAAAAATAAAACAACTATAGCCCTCTCAAAAAATAAAACAACTATAGCCCTCTCAAAGAATAAAACAACTATAGCCCTCTCAAAGAATAAAACAACTATAGCCCTCTCAAAGAATAAAACAACTATAGCCCTCTCATAAAATAAAACAACTATAGCCCTCTCAAAAAATAAAACAACTATAGCCCTCTCAAAAAATAAAACAACTATAGCCCTCTCATAAAATAAAACAACTATAGCCCTCTCAAAAAATAAAACAACTATAGCCCTCTCATAAAATAAAACAACTATAGCCCTCTCAAAAAATAAAACAACTATAGCCCTCTCAAAAAATAAAACAACTATAGCCCTCTCAAAAAGTAAAACAACTATAGCCCTCTCAAAAAATAAAACAACTATAGCCCTCTCAAAAAATAAAACAACTATAGCCCTCTCAAAGAATAAAACAACTATAGCCCTCTCAAAAAATAAAACAACTATAGCCCTCTCAAAAAATAAAACAACTATAGCCCTCTCAAAAAATAAAACAACTATAGCCCTCTCAAAAAATAAAACAACTATAGCCCTCTCAAAGAATAAAACAACTATAGCCCTCTCAAAAAATAAAACAACTATAGTCCTCTTAAAAAATAAAACAACTATAGCCCTCTCAAAAAAAACAACTATAGCCCTCTCAAAAAATAAAACAACTATAGCCCTCTCAAAAAATAAAACAACTATAGCCCTCTGAAAAAATTAAACAACTATAGCCCTCTGAAAAAATAAAACAACTATAGTCCTCTCAAAAAATAAAACAACTATAGCCCTCTGAAAAAATAAAACAACTATAGCCCTCTCAAAAAATAAAACAACTATAGCCCTCTCAAAAAATAAAACAACTATAGCCCTCTGAAAAAATAAAATAACTATAGCCCTCTCAAAAAATAAAACAACCATAGCCCTCTCAAAGAATAAAACAACTATAGCCCTCTCAAAAAATAAAACAACTATAGCCCTCTCAAAGAATAAAACAACTATAGCCCTCTCAAAAAATAATAAGTTATATTTGTTAAAATCTTAGCTTCTATATTTGTATTGTTTTATATTTCCTTAATTATTTAAATTGCTGTATTCATAAAATCAGGCTATAGCCTAATAAGTACAGAAACGAGTTTTAACGGTAAAGTATAATGCGTGATGTAAATATGCATTTATTGTCAAAATCACTAACATTGTTTTTATTTATACGAATTTTGCAAACCTCTCAAATATTCTAATTCTGTATTTAGAGTGACGACAATATATCCTGTGTTGCTAATCTAAGTGTTTAGCTATTTTTTTATTCATTATAACACCATGCTGATCTTCTCTTTTACATTGACATTTAAAACACACAAATATAACATCAAGCAGATTTTATACAATCTTTAAATTTAATGTAAAACGTTTTCATTTTAAGAAGTAAACATTTATTAAACGTCACGTAAAATAAATCTTACTAAAACCAAATATAACAATAGAAACAATTTTGTTCATGTAATTACATTTACAAGAACCTACATTATTTCAGATATTATGTTGTGTAAATTGTACATAAAAATAAATATTACTTATCATTTAACTATAAATAATTTATTATTCACTTAAGCAATAGTTTGTGACTATCCGAACTTTGAATTTAGTAAATTTGTTAAAACTTACTGAGACAAAACGTTTTCGAACGCTATGTGCCGATCTTCATCAGTGTCTTCTGCTTGGAGATGTTGGGTCAAGCGGTGACGGTTTTAAAGGTAGGTTTTCGATAGTATCAAAGAGTATGTGTGATTTGTATTGTGTTTGTTTGTTTAATATGTTTGTACTTTGTGTTTTTGTGTGTCTGTAAATTTCATATTGTTCTAGTGTGTTGAGATGTGGTCCTTTTTTGTTGACGTGTAAGATTTCTAGGTTTTGGTAAATGTCTGTGTATGTGTGTCCTGTATCTTTTATGTGGTTGTAAAATGTTGAGTTGGTGTTCTGTTTGTGTTCCTCAATTCTTTGTTTAAAGCTGCGACCTGTTGGTCCAATTTAGAATTTGTTACATTCGTCGCAGTTCAGTTTGTATACGCCTGGTGCTTGTAGTTTATCCTTGTTGTTGGTGTTGTGTTGTATTTTATATTGTAGCTTGTTATTAGTTTTGTATGCTATTTTGTATCCTGTTTTTTGAAATTGCGGGCTATTTTGTTTGTTGGTTTGTTTTTGAATGGTAATGTGATGTATTTTCCCGGTCTGTAGTGTTAATTTTAGTGTTTTTTTGTATTTTATGCAATAGTTGGTCTGTTATTGTGGTGTTGTATCCATTTGTGTATGCTAAATATTTAAATGTGTCTAGTTCTTTTTTTAAGTTTTCTGTGGTCATTTGGACTTCTTTAAGTCTATGGAGCATGGATCTGAAGGCTGCGTGTTTGTGTTGGATAGGGTGGTTTGAGGTGTTGTGGATAAGTGTGTCTGTCGTTATGGGTTTCCTGTGAATGTTGAAGCTGTGTTTTTGTGTGTGGCTTTTTGTTATGGTTAGGTCGAGGAAGTTTAGGGATAGGTTGGTTTCAATTTCTGAAGTGAAGTGGAGTTTTGGGTGTATTTTATTAGTGTAGGTGAGAAGTTTTTCACATTGACGGGAGTTGCCTCTGTATAGTGTTATGATATCATCGACGTATCTGTGCCAGTAAATAATTTTGTGTGCGTGTGTATTTTTTGTGAGTATTTTGGTGTTTTTTATGTGTTGTAGAAAAATTTCGCTCAAGACACTACTGATAGGACTTCCCATGGGTAGGCCATCTGGTTGTGAATAGAAGTTTGAGTTGTGGGTGAAATAGTTTTGTTCGGTGATGATTTGGAGGATGCCTATGATTTCGGTAACGTGGGTTTTAGGTATGTTGTTCTGTATTAATTGGGTTTCTAGGATGTTGAGCGTTTCGGGTATGGGTATGTTGGTGTACATATTTGTTATGTCGAGTTACAGTAGTGTTGAGTTGTGTGGTAAGTTTATGTCTTTTATTTTGTTTATGAGATGTGTTCTGTTTTTTCTGTGTGTTTCTGTGTTTAAGTTTATGGATTGTCTGATTATTTTGTCCATGTGTTTTGCTAATTTCAAGAATAATTTATTAATAACAATATTATTCAAATATTTTCAACTTACGGGTTATTTGCCTGCTAAAACATTGGCATTTACTTCATTAATACTTAATATTTATATAAACTAAATCATTGATTCTGTAAAATTTACAAGGTCCCGGATTTGACATGTACAAAATTTTATTTCGCCTATTTTCGAATTCAGGCATTAAAAAAATGTTTAAATCTTTTTTCAAAATGTTTTTTTAAAATGTTTATATTTTTCACATTAATTTATTACATTATACTCTTAAAATTTGTTATAATATTAATATATTTTAACAAATTTTAAAAGTATAATGGAAAAAATTAAAGTGAAAAATATAAACACTTATTAACACCTATTAACAGTATAGAATAAAAAATGCCTGATAGTTTGAAATAAACTGTCTTTTGCCATTTACATAGGCCTAATTTTCTATATTTACAAGGAAATAAGGCATTCAGTTATAGAGTTATGATTTATAGTGTATTTTGTTTAGTTTTGAATATAAATTTTAATTTTTAATTTTTTTAAAAATTAAGAAATGTAACTTTTACTGTGGAACACATGTTTTTAAAAGTTATTATCACAATAACCGATCTTAATTCATTATTATACAAGGAGAAGTAGAACTACTTAAAATTCTCGTATAACCACGGCAAACTAAAGTAGAACAAAAGTGACTTGTTTCATCCTATAAAACGGCGTAAACAAATTACGGCTTAATATCTCAGCGTATATACTGGCTTGAAATCTTTCGTATTAAATATTTAAAGAATTCTTATAAGTTCGAAGTGTGTAGTGTATTAGACTGGTTTAATATGTAACAGATGCAATAAATAAATACAAAGTTCCTTATTAAATTGTAGAAGTTTTCCACTTGTTAGGTACAATATTGCATCTTGTAACTTAGGAAGGTCTGATATTGTCGAAAGTTTCAAGGAAATGTCTGTTTAATAAAGTGTAGAAGGGAAACGATTAAAACAAACTCAACTCAGAACACTAGTTCCTTTTACAGAATTAAAAGTACAAGTAAAGTATTCTTTGTTTAAAAAAATCTCTTCCGTTGTAAAGACGAGAACAAAACATGTTAAAAACATACAAGTTGTAAGTTATCTAAAGTAAGGGACTTCACTGGTAGCAGACAACTCAATTTCGTTTAGTTAATTAAAATGTTGGTTTTGCACGGGTTTCACTTTAGGATCGTTGACTTAATTGTTTCAGTTTTCAATCTACTTTTATAAAATTTTAGTTACTAACAGAGATTTCTGGATGTTTTATCCATTAACATAAGTAATTTTGCTGTCCTGAAAGAGTTTACTTTGTGGAAAAATCAGCTTTAAATTCATATATATCCAAGCTACTGCCAAAACTAATGGGAAATAAGGAAGATAAATTTGTGGTTTTATTAAACCTTTTAGGAGAAGATTATGCTTTAGTTATATTATATTACAGTTTGAGGCCAAATGTAGGCATGCCTAACCGAGTCTATGCTTTCCCAATTTATCAAAATAAAGAACTGTGATTTGATATTGAATTTCTTTTCGAACGCCTATTTCTCGTGTTTTAGTAGGTTACGGAGGTATTCTTGTTTGTACATCGCTCTAAAGAAGCTGAGTACCCACAACATCCTCTTCCGGACCTGCCTCTTAGTCAGGCAGTATCTAAGGACGTGTTCCTTTATGTTGGGTTTCCGAGTACATTTAAGGACAAGTTCCTTTAGCGGATAACAAATATCTTCGAACGTTTCCGCAAATGACTTTTGTCAGTTAATAAATCATCTGTTCGAAGCTTTCCCGGATGATGACAGCTGGTAAAAGTAACGCTCGAATAATCTTTTGACCCTTTGCTGAATTAATACTCTGAATTGAGCCTCCTTCAACGATGTTGTTTTACTGAAGCCAAATAGTGAAACTCTGCCACGATATTCATAGGGACTCTTACGACACAAGGAATCCGAGGCCACATATATGCAAGTTGCCTTTGCTTAGGTCTACCATTGCTCTTTATTCCTTGATGTCGTGTCACGTATTCCAATTTCACACTTGAAGGCTACTAAGTTTTAAGGAACAATTCTACATTTATTTGACGATATTTTAATTAATCAATTTATTATTTGAGTGAATTAATTTAATTGCTAAATATGTAATAAATTAAACAGAACTATTTAATTCTGTATCACCAGGGTTACGAAGACCCTAGGAGACTTGAAAGTACTAGAGCCTCTCCTGGTAATCCTGTATAATATTCTCACGCAGACAACTGATGACGTATTGGGATATTTACTTGTCAATTTGTCGCGATACTTATCCAATCATAGGTCGCACTAGTTTACCCTGCACGCAACAGTACAGTACTTTGTGGAGCCTACATATGCAATCAGAGTACATTTGAATATATTCGAATAATGCATATAAGAGTCACTGTTTGACCTTACAATAAAAGATTGTAACTACATTTGTGAGTGCACTTAAATATAAAGGCTCATTTCAATGCAAAAGAGCATCATGAAGATATAAATAATCTCAATTTTAGTCTTAAATTAAAAATTTCTCAATTATCTAAATATTAATTAATAATTTTGTAGGTATTTTTATCGTAAAAAATATTTTTTGTATATTCTATTTTGTTACCATAATAATGTTTCTACAATATTGCTTCCCAGAGATAAAAATGAAACAATTTTTCGAATGTTAAATATCACAGAATATTATCACAAATTCATAATATTTGAAATAGAAATATATTATTAGGTTTTGTTTTTACAAAATATATTTATGCTTTTAAAAGACATGTTATCAACTGACATTGATAACTCAAATATTATTTTAGTTGAATAACGAGAAAATATATTTATAACAAGAATGAAGTCAAGAAATAGTAGGTAATATCTTTTGTAAGGGCCTATGTCGCATTAAGGAAAAACCTACAGTCGGTTATTTATTGAGGCGGCAACAAACTAAAATAGGAACAATAGAATAATCATTTACGATATATTTAAAAACAAATTGTTTAATACTACTTATATAAATATAAAATGAAA
This sequence comes from Prosapia bicincta, assembly GCA_036971475.1. NCBI lineage: Eukaryota > Metazoa > Arthropoda > Insecta > Hemiptera > Cercopidae > Prosapia > Prosapia bicincta. Next base: position 1,560,565 of record JBAIZL010000012.1, on the reverse strand, counting down.
TAACCCATAGTAGGTTTTAATCCAAACTAAAAAGAAATTCTGGGTGTTATAATATCTATTTTGAGTAACAAACATCAAACAACAATATTTTAAACGAAGAAAATATTGACAAAATATTATTAACAGTTTATTTACTAAGAAAGATGTTTTTTTAGAAAACCGAATTTCGAGGTAGAAAGTCATTCCATTTCATTTGTACACTTTATTTGAATGCACCGTATGCAAAATAATGTGTTCTTACAACTGGAAATTTGTGAACTTTCTTCAATTGCTCACTAGTGAATGATTACTGCAATACCATAAATTACATACATTCTTCTATTATTTTTATAAATGTTTTTGCCGATAAAATACATATGAATTGATAAATAAATATTTAACAAGCAAAACGCTATCTCTGAAATAAAATATACAAATTTCATGAAAGTTTTGAATTTATTGGAAACTTTTCCAATAAACTTCCCGAAAAGCGACTTTTAACAACCACATCAGCTTTCGATAAATTATGGCACAATTTAAAAAAAATACAAAATCGTGTTTACTTTTCCCAAAATAAAATTGTGTTGCATTTGTTTTACGATCTTATTATATTTTATAAAACCGAACTTTGTGGCATAGTTTTGTGTGTTAAAACAAAATAATTGAATCCTATTTAGAAATTCGCCCTAAGGAAAAACACAATTATGGTTTAGTTGAGTTAAGTTGAATCTGTGTGTTATAGTGACAGGAAATTGTACAAAATATGAAGCGCGCAGTGTATAGCCTGCACCGGAACCGGATATAAGACCGCACAGCTACATACAATTAGACTTGCCCACTTTTATGTAAACGCAACAGACTAGTTTGGTCTAAAAATGTAGAATGCACTGGTTTTATTTAAGGGAAAAGTCTTATTATGCTGGGTAATGTAATTTAGAATACAGAAAATATTGTTTAATAACTTTATAGCTTACGTATTACTGAATTTTGAAACGAAAAATATGGTTTGAAGTTACTTTTCCAGGATGAAATCGAGTAATAGTTTACATAAAAACGCAAGCTTACTTGAACTTCTACTGCTTCAAGAAGTCATTCGGAGCGAACAATATATTACTAATAGCATTATATCAAGTGTGTTGAACGTTATTGTATTGTTTGTTTAGACTTTTGTTATGTTTGAGATATTCTAGCAACAATATTATAAGAAAATAGTTTCTATGTTACTTACTGTTTTTAACACGGTAGGAAAGACTATTTAAGTTGGTATAAATGTATAATATATGTTAATTCTATGTTAAGAGGTGGTTATAAAAAATGCTTTTAATTCCAATCAGAATATTTTGCTTTAAAACAGAAACATATACAACCTGTTCCTAAACTCATTCCTTGAAATTTGTTTAATTTCTTTAAAATATGCTGTAGTAGAGAATTGAATAAGGAAATGTAAATCCTTTATGTGGAAATAAATTGGTACCATTTTACAGAATAACCTCTATGATAAAACAAAACAGAGCGATGGTAAATATTATCCTATAAACACAGATTGACCACTCACGTAGTAGCAATAATTCTCGTTACCCACAACAACAATACAATGTATAATCAGCGCATCTGTCAATTTTGCTTTGTTTTACCTATAAACGAACGAGCTAATGCATGATCTAACCTAACCTAACCTAATCGCAAACAAAACGACGACCACTGGTGAAATTTCCATTAGCATTGATTCGATAAAGCAGAATATAATTACAAAACACCTTTAAAAAACTATACTCATCAGACAACGTAATTTTTACTTTGATCAGTAAAACCCGGTGAGGTGTTTATTACTGTAGCGGGCCCATTAAAGTATCACGAGCAAACCCGCAATCTCAGACGAGCTTGTTCAAGAGAAGACACATTTTATAAATGTAATCAGCAACGCGGAAGGAAAACGGTATCGTGAAAGCTCGATAATGGCTGAGAGTAAAATGACCTGATATGAACTCTGACCGGACATAAAGCGAGGGAACGGAGGCTGACAGGCACGTATTTGAAGAGGAAGAGGAAAGCTTACACGCGGTAATAACCAGCTTTGAGTGTTCGTAAAAAGTTAGTAAATTGGTTAGAGTATGAAAATTCACTCAACACCGACTCCTGAGTTCGGAGCTGGAAAATGACAAATACGTAACTAACATTTCCTTATACGATTTCTGAAACTTGTCTTTTCCAGCTCATGAGACACATTTCATAAAGAAAATTTTCCAATATTTGTTTTCACAAAATCGAAACGCTGACATAAGAATTCGTGATCAATGTTTATATTTAGTAATAAAAATATAAAACTGTACAAATTATCAGCAACACATTTTAAGAGCAAATTATAATAATTTATCAAGTGGAGTAAAACTTTGTCGTCGCTCTTTAAACGTCAAATCGTCAAAACGGTTCGTCTACGCACTTCGTACGCATAATTGTTAACTAATACATAGCACTTGGCAACGGAACTCACAGACCCGAGTGCAGCTACCGAACGGCCTTACTAAGACAACGATTAAGCAGTATGATTACTCCGTGCGATGAATCATGCGGTTAATGACTCATCAGGTATATACAGCTATTTACTTCCCGTTGACATGCTTAATTGTCTTATTTAAGATAGACATTTCTCATGATCAACTAATGTTGGAGTGATAGCAGTTGTAAGCAGAGAGGTGGCAGTATATTGAAAACTAAATCACACAAATCTGTGGGCGATGAAAAATTTCTAATCACATATTTCAATTCAGCGTGAAAAGTTCTTTCGAGATTTCATATTTTGTTACATGTGCCACAAAACTGTGTTTCACACTGTTATTAACTGGCTATGTAAAGTTGATTAGAAATTATTTTAAATGCTCCTAACTATGAGAAAATAATAATATGAATATAAAATAATAGATAGGTTTTTAGTGCCATAGATAAATAACATTTAGTAATATTTCAAAAGTTGAATATGATACATGTTTGAAACTATTATTATAAAAAGAAAAAATACAAGTTTAAGTTATTTAAATTTTATTCGACAAACTAGAACCTACAATTGGTTATGGGAACGTAACATGTAAACATCTCCAATAGATCAGTTATGGAAAGATTGACCCATTCGCATCACTTATCTTCTGGATTAAGAGTTGGAAATTTAAATATGTCCTTCAAATATAAATAAATAATTAATTTTAAACTTTTTAACAAAACACATAAAGATAAAATATGATTTTAAAACAAACTTTTAAAAACCTTAACAAGTCCACTGTGGTTGATGCCACAAGTTACTTGATGTTGTCACTAGATTTTTTAATGTGTTAAAGATCAATGACAGATCACAGATGACTTCATGCTTTTACAAATAGACTCAAGTTAATTGAGGGGTGATCTGTTCTTATCATTACACACATTAAATAGTTATTAACCGGCATTAAATAAAGTTTCAACCTAATGTTTTGTTTTAATATGAGCTTATCAAATAAAAAATGATGCAACAGTATGTGATTTTATCGCATCGCAACAACTGATGGTTCGCGATTGTACGATTTTTTTCTGTTGTTCAGGGGAAAAATCTAATAATTATTTTCCCTGAACGATTATTTTCAAAGAATAATGTTGCCTATGTTATAACTGTTATTGAGTTTCATTAAAATTAATTTTAAACACTATACAATGTTATAAAATATCAAAATTTTAATTTATAAAAGTAACTTGAAAAAACAGTAACTGAAAAAACTTTTACGCATTTTTTGAGTGGTATATTAAACATTCAACGCGGGACAAAATATAGGAAGATCAAAACTTAGTGGTTTTTGTTTTACTCTAGACAGAATAATGGTATCTAGTTGAATTAACGGTAATTATTACCAAACACGATTTTATGACACAAATTCAAGTGAATTTTATTTGTTTAATCAAATGTAAATAGAAAAATGTTGAACAAAATTTATTGTTCTAAAGCACAAGAAAAATCTAGTTTCACGAATTTTAAGTATAAAACTAATTGAATATAACATTATTTTACCGTTTATTTCTCAAAAACCAGTTTAAATTTAGTAAAGTAAACACACAAACAGTATATACAAACCAATAATTTATGTTGACCTCATAAGCCTAGATTAAAATATATTATCTCAAAATTAAATTAAATTTTAGAAAATATCTTAAAACATATTTAAGTGAACGTAGATATAGGCTTTCCACTGAAGTAGTTGCATAAATTATTTTAATTAAATTGCCCACATAATTGAGAAGGGCCTAACCTCATTCCAACAGCTGAAGCGTATATCGATTAGATTTAATGTTTCCAATTCCGATTCCAAATTACAAATCAGCTTTGAATAGGGTTCATGGTGTAAGGCTATAATTTAAAGTCAAAGGGAGTGCTTGTAATCTGCAGCTGTTGACAACTTGTTGAAGAGAATTATTCCTGTCAAATAATAAGATGACAGGTGACAGCTCATTTTCCGCGTGACGTAGCCAGGTAGACAGTAACTAATGCGACATCTCTTTGCCCCTTGCTCTCGTTCACATCAGAATTTAATGGAAAACTGTTGCAATTGTTATTCAGTTTTGTCTAACGAGTCGAACGCTGTTATTTCCCCTAAGTTGTAAGTTCTCTCGACTGTAATATGCAATTCGAGATGCTCTCTATACTCGTCAGATGGTCGACGTATAAAAACAAATATCTAACGGAACCGTCCTACTGTATGTTAGTGTCACGTGTACTTGCGTTATACCTATTAATCAAGTTTATCTCCACTAATATATTTTCTTTTATTGCGTATTACTGTTTATATTTGGCCTAACATTATAATCCCACAATATTAAAAAACCAAAAGCAATATATAGAAGTTTGAAACTGTAATTAAATTTTAGTACATTTTACTGCTTCAAAAAAATATGAAAGAAAACTTTCTAGTTATAAAATGAGAAACTCAACTAATAAGACAAATTGGCCTAGGTTAATTTGAAGTAAAATTCAACGAGGAATTCTATGTTTTATAAGATAACACAATGAGAGAATAATAATCAAATATTATTTCATTTAAAAAGTCATATAGTTAAACCTTGTGTTCATTTAGACGACGGTTGTCATCAGTAGGATTGTAGTTATAACCTACAATGGAGAATTTAGTCTAGTACGTTTATTGTAATATAGCTAACGCGGTATAGCATGGCTTGAGATGCGCACTAGGGGAGTGCGTCGACTGGTGGGAGTACAAGGGGAGGTAGTTGTCTAACCTTCTCACGTGTAGGTGCAGTGGTGAGCCAAACATAGTGGTTGTGACTGGCCGATAAGTATAACGAGTTTTGACCGGCACTGAGTCAGCGAGCCACTCTTCCCCCCTCCGCTTGCTAAATGTAAAGTAGTCCACTGTTCCTCGGTTGTCCACGTTTTGCTAAAACTCGCGTTCTTACATTCTCTGACATAGCAATCAAAATGTTCGTCATTTAAGGTTTAATCTTGTATATTTTTACAAATAATATATTTTTTATTCGGGTCTTGGGTACATTGTCTGTAAATGATTTTATTTAACAAATCTTATTACTTATCTGATATTTTACGCAAGTTATTATATGTTATGACGTATCGCGTAGCTTCTTACTTAATTGTGGGAAGTATGATGGGTTATAGAGAAGCCATGATGGCGTCTCCGTTTAGAAAATGGAACACGAGACGCGGTCTATTGCACGCGAGACATTTCCCGCCTCAAGGGATGTGCGTGTTTCCGGAGAAAGACTCGGGTAAAAACATTATAGACAGAATTGAGACAGTATTTCTTATGGTAACAGAAGATAAAATGGTTTATTTTCCGTTGGCTGGCTGTTTCCAAGAGATTGCTCTGCATAGGGGTTACGGAGAGGGGTCTTCCGAATATCCTCGAAACTGAAGTTATCCATATAACTTTTAATACCTAATAAAATGTTGCTGATTTTTGTATTATTAAAAGAATATCAATAAAATATCAATAATTAATATTTATATTAAAATAATAATAATAATAATAAGATCAGTATCGCCAACAACTATAGATTCTCATTAACATACACCTTCTTATAAGAACACAATTGATTTTAAAAAACAATTATATTTTGCTAAAATTACCTTCCTCCTGACATTCTATTCAGGTAATAAAAAAAACAAATACTAAATAAAATAATTTGATGTAGGATTCTTAAAAATTGTTTTTTGACGTAATTAAAAAGTTATTCGTAAAATATTTACAAAGACATATTGTAGAAAAGGTTATAATCAATAGTTTTTAGAAAATTGAAAAGTTATCTTTATTTCTTATAATAGAATTTATTGAAATAAATTTAAAAATATCTCTAATATTACATTGCAGTTATAGTTTGTGACAACATTTTTATGCCATTATATAAGTAATAAAAATATGCATTTGTGGGTCTGATTAACTGAAATGAATATTTCATACGTTTTTGAGCATACTAGGCATTGTGTGTAACCTTACTTAGTGCGGTTGTATAGGGTTGATTTCAGTAAGATTGTACTAGGTATCGTGTGTAACCTTACTTAGTGCGGTTGTATAGGGTTGGTTTCAGTAAGATTGTACTAGGCATCGTGTGTAACCTTACTTAGTGCGGTTGTATAGGGTTGGTTTCAGTAAGATTGTACTAGGCATCGTGTGTAACCTTACTTAGTGCGGTTGTATAGGGTTGGTTTCAGTAAGATTGTACTAGGCATCGTGTGTAACCTTACTTAGTGCGGTTGTATAGGGTTGGTTTCAGTAAGATTGTACTAGGCATCGTGTGTAACCTTACTTAGTGCGGTTGTATAGGGTTGGTTTCAGTAAGATTGTACTAGGCATCGTGTGTAACCTTACTTAGTGCGGTTGTATAGGGTTGGTTTCAGTAAGATTGTACTAGGCATCGTGTGTAACCTTACTTAGTGCGGTTGTATAGGGTTGGTTTCAGTAAGATTGTACTAGGCATCGTGTGTAACCTTACTTAGTGCGGTTGTATAGGGTTGGTTTCAGTAAGATTGTACTAGGCATCGTGTGTAACCTTACTTAGTGCGGTTGTATAGGGTCGGTTTCAGTAAGATTGTACTAGGCATCGTGTGTAACCTTACTTAGTGCGGTTGTATAGGGTTGGTTTCAGTAAGATTGTACTAGGCATCGTGTGTAACCTTACTTAGTGCGGTTGTATAGGGTTGGTTTCAGTAAGATTGTACTAGGCATCGTGTGTAACCTTACTTAGTGCGGTTGTTTAGGGTTGGTTTCAGTAAGATTGTACTAGGCATCGTGTGTAACCTTACTTAGTGCGGTTGTATAGGGTTGGTTTCAGTAAGATTGTACTAGGCATCGTGTGTAACCTTACTTAGTGCGGTTGTATAGGGTTGGTTTCAGTAAGATTGTACTAGGCATCGTGTGTAACCTTACTTAGTGCGGTTGTATAGGGTCGGTTTCAGTAAGATTGTACTAGGCATCGTGTGTAACCTTACTTAGTGCGGTTGTATAGGGTTGGTTTCAGTAAGATTGTACTAGGCATCGTGTGTAACCTTACTTAGTGCGGTTGTATAGGGTTGGTTTCAGTAAGATTGTACTAGGCATCGTGTGTAACCTTACTTAGTGCGGTTGTATAGGGTTGGTTTCAGTAAGATTGTACTAGGCATCATGTGTAACCTTACTTAGTGCGGTTGTATAGGGTTGGTTTCAGTAAGATTGTACTAGGCATCGTGTGTAACCTTACTTAGTGCGGTTGTATAGGGTTGGTTTCAGTAAGATTGTACTAGGCATCGTGTGTAACCTTACTTAGTGCGGTTGTATAGGGTTGGTTTCAGTAAGATTGTACTAGGCATCATGTGTAAACTTACTTAGTGCGGTTGTATAGGGTTGGTTTCAGTAAGATTGTACTAGGCATCGTGTGTAACCTTACTTAGTGCGGTTGTATAGGGTTGGTTTCAGTAAGATTGTACTAGGCATCGTGTGTAACCTTACTTAGTGCGGTTGTATAGGGTTGGTTTCAGTAAGATTGTACTAGGCATCATGTGTAACCTTACTTAGTGCGGTTGTTTAGGGTTGGTTTCAGTAAGATTTAAAAAATTTACTTTAAAAATAGTATAAGTTGGTACAAGTCGCAAATTGACTGTGAAAATAAGGTTTCATTAAACGTCATGAACAACAAACCACACTGAGTAGAAAAGTTAGTCAGTGGCAATGTCCTACAGAAGTCAATACTTCATTTGAAGAATATACTTAAATAGAGATTTAATAGCATCTATTTAACGTGGCTAGTAATAAAAGAATGCAGTAAAAAGCCTTTAATAAATGTTGAGAAATTTATTGCATAAATATATTATTTAATTAATTTAATTGAAATCGGTTCTTGAGAGCTTCAAACGTTCCTATGAAGCATTTCAAAAATTTCAATACAAATATATAACCTATCATTATCATATAATTGGATTAATAATGATGAGACATATCAAAATATATATTATTTTATATAGGAACCTTTTTAACATCTGATAAAACTATAATCATCACATTTTTAAACTTGAGAATGCAACTATAAATTAAGTAACATAACCTATAACACAGTTTTTCTACAACATAACCTATAACTTAATCAGCTGCTTTGTATAAAATCAGCTGTTATATGAAATCATATGTTGTCGCTCAATTTACTTTGAATACAGTATAAAAACTGATATGGTCTTGTGAGAGTGATGGCTAGACGAAGACTTTTCCCATTGAAAACTCATTCATTCAGGACTGCTATAAGAAATATTCATTTTAATAACACGTTTAATACAAGGCCTAGGATAAAAGCAATGTACTTTAAGGAAAAGACTTAATGAAGAAGGCAGCGTGTTCCTACTAAGTAGGCAGTAGCGCTAAGCGCGTGAGCTGTTTGTACATCAGCTTACTTGACGTAAGATGTTATTGATCTTGTATCTTGCATGGTTGAGCCAACCAACACTGGCTCAACTAATGGGATGTATGCTAAACAGTGGTATACATATTACGTAATAAACCGAAGGCATATAACTTAATAACTGGAGGTAAACTCAATTTGCGCATAACCAATTAATGCTTGTTGGATGAGTGTAAATCGTAAGACGGATAGAAACCTAATTTAACTTTAAAACACTTTCTAATGATTCATTAAAATAATTGTATACGAGAAATTGTGTATTAGAACGAGAAGTTATAGACCATGATCAGGTTAAAAAAATTAGAAACGATAAAAGCGAGTAAATAGTAACAATCAAAAATAATAGTCCAACACCAAATACTGTATAGGGAGAAAAATGAAAAATTGCAAGAAAATTTGCTTTCTATTTTGCCACGTAAATTATAATCCTGCAAAATGTATACAGATATTTATATTAATTTTAATTATAAAATAAAAAGTAAGTATAATAATTGTTTGTTCACATTAGTATAAATTGACTAGAAGTATTATATTACTTGTTTCTATTTACTTTGTATTCAAGATGGTAAACTGTAGAGTTTGTAGATATCCATTTTAATTTTAACTTACTATTTATAATGTTAGAATGTCTGATAGATAGTATTAATTTCCATTCAGTCCATACAGTTTCATCTATGCTCTTTTAATTAGAAAAAATAAGAATTAGAAAATAGTTACATGAACTACAGATTAATAAATGTCAAGTTACACTACATAACTATATGAAGCAACTGTGGCGTAATGTTTATTTTTAAATAAATAAAACCTCTAAACCACAAATAACATTTTATTTAAACCTTATGTACATTTCGATTGCCCAGCAATCATCTTCAGAGGTATTTAAAAAATACAACTGTTGTATTTTTTAAATACCTCTGAAGATGATTGCTGGGCAATCGAAATGTACATAAGGTTTAAATAAAATGTTATTTGTGGTTTAGAGGCTTTATTTATTTAAAAAAAAAAAAAAAAAAAAAAAAAAAAGAAAATTACATCACATAAACAAACATTTAATAAAAATATAACAAAATTTTCAACATATATCATATGAAAAATGTTGAAAATAATCAATTAGAGTGTATAGGGTATTAATTTTATTGGCCAGATTTATTGAAATTTATTAGACTTGTGTTATTAGGAAAAAACGACACAGTGTTATGATTATGTAAGCTGTTAGAATAGTTTACGATTAAAGCGATTGTTAAACCCTAATCAGCTGATTGTAGAAAGAGCCACAAGTTTACTTGTGTGTTTTGTAGTGAGGTCTGGAGCTCAGTAAATTATTTAATAATTATTTGTTATTTATCGTATTAAAGTCGGTCTGGTTATGTACAAATAACCCATTATTTACTGCCATTATATATATATATATATATATATCACTTTCACTTATGTACTTAAACAAGAATCTTACTTGGTATTCTCACTTTAAGTACACAAGTGAAAGTGATAAGTGTATACAAGAAAACAGTGTTGCATAATCTACAAATATATATATATATATATATATATATATATATATATATATATATATATATATATATTAATATATGTTTTTTTAATAAATATAAAACTTTAAAAACCTTATTTCCTGTATTTGATTGGTTATAATAAAAATATCACAAATGTTTAATTTG
>JBAIZL010000012.1:1452500-1545000 GCA_036971475.1 Prosapia bicincta | reverse complement strand
TTAAACATGCATTTGAAGTGACAGTGGCTATATGGATACCAAGTTAACTGAACTTTCTCTTTAAAACACAAATAAAAACAACTTTTTACAGGAACTAATTATAATTTTTTATCACATGAAACAAAGAAATACTTTTTATATTTCTTAATTGTTTTAAAACGAAAAATCAATATTTTGAGTGCATTTCACTCTAAAGAATGTGTAACGAAAATAATTGTAAAATAATAAGGATAGCAATATAATTGGATAATTTTAGAAAAATACACGTACATCTTACGAAAACAACATTTACGCATTATTTAACAATGTGGAACTAACGTTTAGCAGATATGTTATTGATAGATGTGTTTAGCTATGATATGTAGTAGTATATGTTTAAAAACCAAATGAAATAACAAAATAATATGTTATATATATATATATATATATATATATATTAGAAGTTAAAATGGTGTTAAATCAAGGAAAAACTTTAATACAATATTGTAGGTAATAGTTTGAAATTAATATAAATATACAAGTTTTAAATACAAAATAAAAAACATAGTCGAGAAATATAAATAAATATAAAGCGTATAAGATAGTACAATCTAGGTGGCGTTGAATAGCTGTCTGGACAAGGGTGATAGTGGTGTTCATTCTAGCAGAATGCTTTCTGGCACCGAAAGGTGTCGATAAAATAGCTGTTTATTGTCTGTAGCATGATCCCGTACACAAGGGCATTCTCAAATAAGGATATCTGATGTTTTATGAATCCTTTCACCGATTTATAAATACATACATAATATAAAACTATACGTATTTATGTTGTGTAATATCTCCCTCTAAGAAAATAGGGTAATTATTACGTAATACACTTTTGCTATTAATTGCGACCAGACTTTTTGTTAACTAAAGGTTGTTAAATTGCTAAATTACACTTGTAGGAAACGTTTTTGTCTGAATGCTGAAGAAGTTGTAAGACGAAAACGTTTCCTCCAAGTATAACTTTACAATTTAACAACCTTTAGTTAACAAAAAGTCTTGTTGCATGTAATATCAAAGTGTAATAAGTAATTAACAACCAGCTCGTCATGAACAGCAACAAATTTTTGATAGATAATTATTAGTTTTACACAGGATGTCACATAGAGAATAAAGGGTGCTGGATGGATCCTGTGTGGTAAATGCAAGACAGTTATAACACAACGTTAACAGGTGGGTTGTCATGTAAGTATACCTGGTGGTTAACTAAAGGCTTATACGTTAATTTAAATTTAAGTCAATACCAAGAGGTGTTTTGAAATCACCTCAACGTGTTTATTAAACTAATGTTATCGGTATTTTATCATGGACCAATATAAATCCGCATCTGTGACTCATTATCCAACTATCTAAGCCAAATTCCGTTGTTCCGTTAATAATAATATTAATAATAATCTTTTCTATCTGACTCTCTTTTCTCAAAACGGAACTTTCTTAAATTATTGAAGACAAAATTATTTTAGTATTAATTTATTTAGTTAATTAGCCTTATTAATATGGTTAATAATCTATTAAAAGTATACGGAATTCATAGGTTTCAATCAATTTGTGCTGGGAATGTTTATTTGATTAGTAAACGGATTTTGACAAACTTAAAGTTCTAAAACAACAAGTTCAACTGATTTTTTTAAATTTACGTTCAGACTATCAGTAATGGAGTTTTGTTTTGGAGTTTTAAAAATGTTTATATGTATGTGTGTATATATATATATATATATATATATATATATATATATATATGTGTGTGTGTGTATGTTTGAAAAATGTATCAAGGAAAACTTTGGTTTTTTTAAATTAAAGCTGGTCTTATTAGACCAACCATTAACTTTCCTTGCATTATCTTAACCTAAATACTGATACAACTAAAGTGTCCATTCGCTCATTAGTTCCTGTCTGGACATTGTCAATACATATTATATTAGAACTAGCACAGTACAACACTACACTACACTAACTCAAATGGTTTGGTTCTCTTCAATCTTCTAACCATGGACTGGTTATAGAGAAGTTGAAGAACCACTGTACTTAGATGAAAGTGAAGTCTCTTTTCATGCTTGTTGACCATCTTCTTTATTTCTTCTGGTATCGTCGGAATATTTATTTATCGGTGAATATCTTTGTTTTTTACATACCAAAGGGCATTAACCATATTTCTCAGTGCTTTATTTTGGAAAATCTGGAGAATTTCTACATTAGATTCCTTTGCACATCCCCACAGTTGCCTGCCATACATCCAAACTGGTTTCAAAATCTGAGTGTAGATTTTAATTTTATTTCCTTCTATTTTTTGACACACAAAATATAATTCTTAAATGTCAATTACTTTGAACAAAAGTGAATAGATAGTGACAATAAAAATGAAACTGAGTAACTGTTAATAAATAATATTCGAGCTGGCTTGTGAGTGAAAGTTATAATTAAAGAATACAAATATGGTACAACTCACAAATATACAATTTTTTTTATTTCAAACGCGTTTCAACGACTAATTTGTCGTCATCCTCAGTGAAGATACACAAATGAAATTAACTAATATATATATATATATATATATATTAAACATAACCTATAAAGTTTTAGCAAAAGTAAAAATAAAAGTGAAAATCAACTGTTGTTTAATTCCAATAAAGAAATGATTAGTCTGACAAAATATCAAGTTTCTAATTGTTACCACATGTTATTGTTATTTCTGTAAATAACGCAGCTCAGCAATAGTAAACACAAGGCACGCTCTCGCCTGCAGGTGTCTGGCGGTTATTAGCACCTGTCACCCGCAGTGGAATGAAGACGGTAATTGAACATTGTAGCTTTTCAGCCTTCAATATTTCTGAGCAAAATTTGGTTCACATCATTACTACTCAACAATTTATTCAAAATATTTTTAATGCAGTTATAAAAGATGCTTAAAATGATTGTAAAATATTATCTTAAATAAAAAATTAATGATAGAAATAATTTTAAAACTGTTTTAAAAGTCTTAGAAATCTACAACTTCTTGTCAGAAGAAATGCAAAACCAGCTTGATTTTAAATGGTGGAAATCAAAAAGCATAAAGTGGTTGTCATAAAACGTCGGTGTGTAGATAATATTTAGTCTAATTATTTCTGTCAAACAGAGTTTATAATTAGTAGAAATAATCTACTATGTTCAATGAAAGATATAAGTAAAACAAAGTATAATAAAATAAAATACATAAAACGATTCATTATTACTCGGCATAAAGTAAAATTATTATATTACTTGGCATAAAGTATAAAAAAGTCATTAATTTTGATTTTGAAACAATAAAACATTTTGCAGACAAATATCTTTTACGATGTTTGCCAACGGTACAGAGCTTTATTTTTATTAAAAGAAAAATTACCTTTGTTAAGCATGACGACATAAAACTTCACTCTGCCTTTCCTTATACAAATCTTTCATCGTCAAAAGTCTGAATGAAAGTTTAAGTGGAAAATTGAGAAAGAATTTCATTATTTCCTGACACATATTACTGTGGCTGCAAATATATACGGAAGTAATAAAAAGTTCATAATATTTTCATGTAAATTAATAATGTTAGACAGAATGAATTCAAAATGATTTTAGTTTTAACAAATACGAATGCCATGCAATCAGTAAACAGACCAATAGCTGAAAAAATAGTTTATTGAGCCTGTCCACGCATTTGTCAATCTTTACACCAATTTCACTTCTCTAAACTTTTCCCATATTTCTACAAGTCTTGTTAACCCCTCAGCGAAGATTTCTTTACCTTTATCTGGAAGAGATGTAATTTTTATTTACCTATTTAATCCAGTTAAACCTAATGCCATGTAAAGCTTGATCTGTTAAACCAAAAAAGAACATAGATAAATGAGGATGACGTAGGAGAACAAGAAACTTTACTCACAGATGATGCGTCAGTTGTACATTATTATGAGACCAAGAGTTCTATCGAAAGAATACTTTTTCTTCTGTAGACCCTTTTAGAACAGGTTTAATTTTGTTTTTCATGTTTGTAAGTATAAAATATCTCAAAAAAACATCTAAAATTTAGTTAACATGATCTCAACAGCAATTATTACGTTTAACTTTCAACCAAGGATTTTGTGACTACTTTTAAACTATTTCAGCGACGTGTAAAATCTCAGACGTATAGGCAGCTACTATCGTATTATTTGTTTATCCGAGATATCTGACATATCTGACAGTTTCACACTATTTGAAAGAAAACATTAAATCACAGATCGTGGTTTTTCAAGGTAGTTTCTTCGAGCGGACGCGCATATCCAACGCGCATATAGTCGAACGTTTTTATAGGTATTAGGCGAACAGTTGATTAACTATTTTGGCAAGAATGCCAACTAATACATACTAAAGCTTCAAATACCTGGATTAGGCATTGTTTTCGTTGAGTAAAAATATGTGTGTATTGGTTGACTCTCGTAACTGTAGAGTCACATTATTGAATAACTGTAGAACGATTAATTTACCACATGAAAACTAAAAAAATAAAACGCGGGAAACCATGTAACAAACAATATTTAGTACCTTAGCTATTACTAGTTTGTGTGTGTGTGCGTGTGTGTGTATGTGTGTTTATGTGTGTATGTGTGTGTGTGTGTGTGTGTGTGTGTGTGTGTGTGAGAGAGAGAGAGAGAGAGTGAGAGAGAGAGAATGTGTGTGCGCGCGCGTGTGGTTGTGTATGTGTGTGGGAGAGAGAGAGAGAGAAAGAGAGAGAGAGTATGTGTGTGTGTGTGTGTATGTGTGTGTGTGTGTGTGTGAGTGCGCGTGTGCACAGTAAGGAAAAGTCTTTGAATATCCTGTAAGGAGCAAACTACTATTAAAATTAGAAAAGAAGATTTTATAAAAATTTTAGCCACGTTTTCTTACACAGTGAAGGTGGCTAAAAGGAGAGCTTTTGCTCTTCTATGTAACTGATGAGAGGCGTGATATTTTGGAACCGGTTCATTACCAAGTCCTAACTATTAATAATAAATACATTATTCTAAACAAATCATTTACATGTTGACATTTTATTAGCTATTATGTGGAAATAAAGTCAAGTTGTCGTCAACAAAATTAGTTGACGTCACTACCACAAACAAAAAATAATAAATTTCAATAAATATTTATTCGATTTACTGAGCAATGGAATGTTAAATGTTCGTTCACGGAAGTTGGCTGCATTTATTGCGTCAGTGGTCACCAGGTTAAGTGTTGTCCGAGGCTTTTGTGAAGTAAGTTGTTCATGTGCAGGGAAACTCTTGATCGTTTAACTCTACTCGATGCTTCGATGCTTGAGGGATTTGCTGTTGGTTTTCGTTACAAGGCATGTTAAAGATTGGTAAAAATATCTTTAATAAAATATTCTTGAAATTGTAGTTTATATGAAACGTAGTATTAGGTCTGACTGTAATATTTGACGATATAACGTAGACGATAGAATGACAACCTCAAACAAACCAATAAAAAACACGAAAACGTAAGATGGGTAATTTATATAACATTTATTAATTAAACAAATTCATAAAAATCAGTTCTTTTTTCTAGGGAAATTAAACAAAATATGTAAATACATAAAGAGCGCTTTTATGGTTTCAAATTAATCGATTAGAATGACTGTTACCGTCTTAGGCAGACAGGAACGGATTGTGAGTAATAGAATAATTCTAACGTCATAGAAAATCCTAATGGATCTTAATTTCTAATTTTAAAGCCATAGAAGTTTGAAGTATTATGCTAACAAGTGCACAGGCTCTGAGATTGGAAGATTACCTTTACTCATTTTATTAAAACGAGGCAAGAGCAAATGGATCTTTAAAAAATTCTAAATTATCAAAAGCAACCTACTCAAAAATATCACGGAAATCGTTTTCATTCCCGTTTAGTAAATATATAGTTATTTACAAATATTATGAACGATCGGTCATTAGAAAAATTGATCCATTATCAAATACAAATTATATAGCAAACTTGCAGTATACTAATACAAGCAAACTGTTTCTAGCTAAGCCTAATTTGTTCTTAATCGCAGACATTACTACAGATATATCTCTAGACAGGGGGTTTCTCAAGGGGTTAGTGAAACTGCGCAGTGGAGGTACTGAAACACACTTTATTTACAATTCTGTAACAATTGTAATCAAACGAGTAAACTAAATAGCCTATTCCTAAACTGTTTTATAATTCCAATAAAAACACTATTTTCGAATTACTTTATAGAACTTGTAAAACGACATTGTCAACAGAAATGAATTTTGTTGAATCAATTAAAATTGATTTAGGCCTAATTATAAAGCTACGTCCACACTATGCCGAATGGTACAGTTCGACATTGTCCAGCCATGATGATGGGCCGAGCCGAACGCAACCCGAATCAAGTCGGTACGGGTCAAAGGAAACCGAACCGACCAATTGCATTGTGAACGTCTCGGTCGAATATTCAGTCTACTTATTAATGAGTGTATCTTTGTATCTTATTGAGTTCGCTCACTTTTTTGCTAATTTTTTGGTTTGCTTAGTTTGTATTTTTATTATTATGTATACGTTATGAATATAAGCAATCAAGCAATAATTTCATCCAATAATGCGTTCATCGAAGGTTATTTACTCTAGGATCCTACAAATCCGGAGTATAAACGATCAAAATAAACGACACGATGCGACTGCCTAAAGGAAACACGGTTTTATATGCTACTGGCAAACCAGAAGTTTGTTTCTTGTCCTGCTATCAGGACATCACAGACAGCTGGTACAATACGTCATTGCCTGCTTTGGCATCTCCATTAGTGAGACATAGGAATCTCCAGCGTTGCTGTAAGGCGCTGGCTCACTGGAATAGGTTGTTTGAATGGTGTGTCTTTTTAAAAAATATTTTAGGGCCAATCATACTTAATAGATTATCAAAATAAACGACACGATGCGACTGCCTAAAGGAAACACGGTTTTATATGCTACTGGCAAACCAGAAGTTTGTTTCTCGTAGCCCTGCTATCAGGACATCACAGACCTCTGGTACAATACGTCATTGCATCTCCATTAGTGAGACATAGGAATCTCCAGCGTTGCTGTAAGGCGCTGGCTCACTGGAATAGATTGTCTGAATGGTGTGTCTTTTTAAAAAATATTTTAGGGCCAATCATACTTAATAGATTATCAAAATAAAAAATTTTCATTTTAACGAAGTTTGGAAAGTTGATGTCACATTTATATTCCAAGATCAACTCATCAACATCATCAAGGACTAAATCCTTCACGATTTACTCTGTGTTTTAAGTTTTCTGTCTCTTAAAAGACTGGACCTAACCCAAAACCTTCTTGGGCGGCGACGACAACCACGTTGCTGACTTCCAGCAGCCGCCACTGGAGCATCCGAATCACTCATTATTAAAATTTTAAGTTAAAATTGATATAAATGTAAACAAACATTGATTTTTTTAATCTATGTAACAAAAATTCAACTGTGCCAGTCGACACGTCCACATATACTGAGAATGTGGACCAGACAAAGAGCCGACCGAACCTCGTCGATCGACATAGTGTGGACACGACTTAAGAATTTTAAAATTAAATTAAAACCAAGCATAATAAAAGTTTTAATAATTTCCCCTTTAAAAGAAAATCTACTTTTACAAAGAGTCATTGTTTTAAAAGTTTTTTCAAATGAGTTACAAAATAATTAATTACATATTTGAAAATAATTTTATTTCTTGAACTTTACTAATAAAATTTATAAATATGGAAACAGTGGAGTATTTCTTTCTCTTGGAAACTTTTCTTTTACAGTAACACTGAGAAGATGTGTTGACTAGGAAAGAATAGTGGCTATAAATTTGCAATGATTATTTATGTGACTAATCGATAAAGGCGTCTAAATCGACTAAACATGAATTTTATTAAAAATTCTTATTATTTACAGCATAATTATATATAAAAAGCACTTTTAAGTAACTATTAAATTTAGCAAGGTGTAATTTAATTTTACGTACACATTTTGCAATAGGAATATATGTTACATTGGAAAGTATACTGAAAATGGTGTGACGTTAACAAAATGTTGATTTAGTGAGTAATGTATGATTTTACAAGACTTATATTGTTTCTTGTATTTATAAATATTTTTTTTTATAAAATGTTATTACAACATATTTCCAGTCAATGATAACTAAATAAATATACTAATATAGAAGATTGTTAAAATATGGTCAGTGTTTGTATAATCTCGCCTGGAATTATTTCATTGCGAGTAAATAACTACAGCAACGTATTTATATTAGAAATCAAGATGGACGCGATTATTCCAAGTAAAATTTAATTATAATAAACATGTCATTCAACAGGTGAACAAAAAGCAAAGATTGTTTTGAAAGAAAACACCGTGCTTTTTATTTTTAAGATTAAAAAAAGAAAAGCTCTCAGCTCTTCCAATATTAAGGGGGTAGAAATAAAATTTAATTTAAGACGCGGGGGAGGGAGGGGCGTACTATGAAGGTGAATAACAGATACCGTCTGACCCCGGGTGATAGTAGGGTTTATTCCAGCAGAATGCATTCACTTACTCAGACGTGTCGCTAAACAAGCCATTTAATGTTTATTACAAGCAGCGATATTCTTCAAAGTTTTGAGAGTAAAGTATTTTCTTGTTGTACTCACACACGCCCGCATACGCTCACAAGACACACAGGAAATACATGCGCAAGGTTTTAACTTTAAAATGGATTTATTGTATGCTTAAGAAGTGTTAGAAAATGCGTTAGGGATTTTATAATTGTATTCGTTCTCAGGTTTAGTTAATTTGGTGTTTCCCTAAAACTTTACCACTTTCATTTACAATTTAAAACTATTTATGTACAGAAGTATAACGTATAACTGGATACAAAGCAAAACATATGTTTATCTACATATAATTTTAATAACTAAAACTATATTGTGCATAATTATTTTTGTTTTGGTTCAGGAAATAATTTTTTCTTGATTAAGAAACTACGATATATTACTCACGTAGCTTTAGGATTGATTTAGCTTGTGCTTATATTGACATTTTATGAACAACCCCGGAAGCCAAAGCCCTAGTGTAATTAAGGATATTATTTGCTAATTAGGTTGTACGTATTTATACCAATGGTAATACAATGTGTAGACTATGGATAATATTATCATCAATGCTCTAGGAAACACACAAGAGTTGGATGATGGAACGCTCTTGCACATGTAACAGAAGATCCATTCAGACAAGACGGGTGCGACCTGAGGCAGCAGTACTATGAGTAGGATTACAGGATATGGAGATTAGTACAATAAATTGAAATTTCCTAATAACTGGCAATAATAAAGCTATATCGAGTGTTTTATGATAAGTATTCTCGTTTAAACTCAGGTGAAAACCTGTCGAAGGGAGCTGTAATTAGTAGTCTGACTGAAAAGCAAAAGCTCAGATCCAACCAATTATTTATAGTCATAGACAAGATAGCTATAAAAATCTAACGATATAAGGAAAACAAGAAAATGCTAGAAATATTTCAAAAAGAATGGAGAAATATTAGCTAGTTGAAACAAATACACACACATACCTGTACACACACACGCACACACACACACACCCACACACACACACACACACACACACCCACACACACACACACACACACACACACACACACACACACACACACACACACACACACACACATACACACACACACACACACACACACACACACACACACACACACACACACAGACACAGAGACACACAGACACACACACACACACACACACACACACACACAGTTTACTGTATGAGAAAGACGTCAAAGTTACAAAAGGACCGAATTTATTCTTCAAATATTTACTTTATTTGACAAGCTTACTGACGTAGACGTCTTTTTATTATCAAGAACTACCAAAATAAATATGTAATAATACTTTTAAAAAGTAAATAAAGATCAAGAAATTTTATGACGTTTACATTCACTTTTAGACCTACATTAGATAATTTTGTACGGGCAGAAATAATTTATTTAGATAAATTATAGGAATACAACTAATTTTTACATTTTGAGTTATTTTGTTTCATTCTAAGTTAGATGTATAAAAACCATAATATAGTATATATTACTTAACCATTTTGTAAGATTCATTATTTGAAAACCATTACTTATCCCGCAAACAGTGGTAAACTCGCCTGAGAATGCGTGTAACACATGTTCCATGAGTTATAAGTTACCGGGCGCTGCGTGGATGAATATAACTATATTTGCAACGATATAAGTTTGAACTGTAAACTAACACTAAAAATAAGTCTAAACGTTGTCATTAACAAGCTTGAATGTCGGCCAGGATGGCAATAACTTCCGAACTGAATAGTTCTTCAATCTAGGTAGGGGCTTCGTCTAATAGTTTAGTAGAAGAAGGATTTTGAATATTACAGGAAGCGCAAACAATTTTAATGTAAAGCAGAGGATCACAACTTAATTTATACTGAGTCACGTACTTGTCTCTATTGAACATGACTTGTTAGAGTCCTTAGTATAAGTTTTAGTATAAAATATAAAACGGGTAAGTTTAAAATTCTTCAACTTTCTCTGACAGAACAGCAATGGGACTAAACACAATACACGATCCTTCTGCCAGGTGTGGAGCATTGTTATTACAACCTGTCACCTACAGCACTTTGTACACATCTATAGGCGTTTCAACCTTCGTCATTTGTGAAACGTTTTGGAAGTTACTATTTATGTATTCCTTAAATTCTCTTCTCATTGACATTCAACTGAAAAAGTCATATGAATAAAAAGTATTTAAATACAAAATTGAAAGTAATATTAATTTTACAAGCATGGTGTTTCGGTTCGCTATACCTTAATCTGAAAAGAGACATTAAACGTTTATTTGAAATTTTTAATAATTTGTAGTTTTAAGCGGTAAGGAAAGCAAACAAAGCAAAACTCAATAGTTGATGTAATGTAAAAAAATTAAATAGCACTGTTTTATTTGTTGGTGTAAAAATAGGTACGTTTTTTACAAATCCGATGGATTGTCCTACATAGTGATTTTCTCTACTTCGTAGCTGCCTATCAAGACAAGAGTGAGTAGTTTGATGTTTAAATAAAAAAAAACTTAGCAAGTTTGTCAGTACTATTTTTCGGTACAATTTTAGGGCTGTTTTTTCTAATTTAAAAACTGAAAACATACTAGTGGCCTCATTCAGACCACAAGCTCCTAGATTAAGAAAATAAGACAGGGTTTGTCTTTCATGTTATTATGAGTCCTGGTGAATTGGTCCTCAATCCTTGATGGGTTATAGCTTTATTCGAGAAGGTTTTTAAATACAGCAGGCACATGGGTTTAGTTTTATCAGCTTTAAAGCGAACAGTTTCGTACTTTGAGCAATCCGCTTTATACTGAAGCTCATTTTCTTTTTGACTCATACGCTTCCTATAATCAGAAATAAAAATAAAACCAACATTAGGCTACCCCTTAATTTCTTTATTGCTTAAATACTTTAACCTTCAGAGGGTAAGTTTGGTACGTGAATATAAGGGGATAAAACTATTGGGTATTGATATTTTATAAACAGAACTAAAAGACGTGAATTATTGCTTAGCTTACCTTATCTGGTGGTTACCTTTGTACGTTAAAAACTAACCCGTCTAAAATTAAACACGTTTTGTCCTGCCTTACGAATAAAAAAGTAAGGTTAGAAGTTATAAGAAATATTAGTTCGCCTATTTACTATCACTATTATAATCTCAACACTAAAACTCTAACCTAAAACGTCATAAATATTTGTATACACTATACATTTACGTGTTTGGAATTGTATTTTATTCTTTGTCATTATGTGGAAAACTTCTCGATCATATTGTATTTATAAAACTTAATTATTTTCCCATCTTTTTTTTCAAATCTCTCATTGAATTCCCATTCTGTTAGTTTCGCCCTCTGTCGTGCTAAAATCGCCTACTACTGGGCGAATTCACCAAAATTGGGAATATCTGGACTAGAATCTGAACGAGATTTCTTTATCGCTGCCATTTCGACAACAAGCAAGTTTGAAATGATTTGAAATTACATCACTGGTTAATAGATTCTTGAGTGAATTTCAATAGAGACCTAAGCATTAGAACATCCACAGCATCAATATCACAATAAATCGCTTTATCATATAGAGTAATTCGAAATCATTTTATATATTTCTTTCATACCCTCTAGCACTACTTAATTTAAAAGCAATTACTTACACATCAGTGACTCCAATGTGTATCATACGTGTTTTATTAACACTAATTAGTCATGCCAATTATTGTTTATTGTAAGTTTTGTTTAAACGTAAAGTCAGTATTTCTGAATAAAGAAGAAACTTAATTTTAACATGATTTAATCATGTCTTTCTGATAAGCTTAATCTGAAGGCGAAAATAACTAAGTAACAACTAAATAGATTTTAACCTTCTACCATGTTTGACTTATTAGATTCTGTGTTAAAGGAAATTTGTTCAACTTCCCGTATATTGCCAAACGTTAGAGAGGGGGATGGAAATTTTTACTAATTATCACTAGAACTCCTGAGTTATGACATTACGTTCTACAGTTTTACTCCACTGTAAAGCTTATTATATGCTGCGCCATTGAATTGGAACTTCAAAAAGATACCTTATTTCATTGTTAAGCTACATAATTTACTTCAGTATACGCAGAGATCATGTTTCATTGGATGACTTGTTGGGTTGTAATTTGGGCTGCAAAATTAATCATAAACTGGTACAAAAGTGACTAAAGGGGCCCTTTATATTTTAAATCTTTCTATACCAAAGTGAGGCGTGAGTACATTACCAGTAAGAGCCGAGTTCCAATAGGAGGGTCAATTAATAAAGTGTTATCATAAAGTCCAAGCACGAGAGAGGGGGTTGGGTAATTTAGCCCAAATTATGCTTTAAACGAGTTTAAGCTGGACCCTCAGAATCTCGGCCGTGGTAACTATTTACGTAGTGAATTTCATTTTGAAATTACTAAATGAAGTAAGTTGATTTTTTTTAAATGTTAAATGTTTTAAATTTACACTATATATTTAATTTATTGTATAGTTAGTTTGTTATTAAAATTTATGATATGTTATAATCCCACTCCCGATGATAATTATCCTATCTTTCTCATAGTCGAGATGTGTTTGTTTTCAAATTTACTATTATTGCCTAAACAATTTACGTCCACCATTTTTAAAAACATGTAATAAACAGCTCTTGTGTAATTTAAATTATAGAAGACATCATTTTGTCACGTCTATTATTAATTCCGAAAACATTGTTTGTAATTTTATTAATGTTGGCTGTCATTATTCTATATTAATATCTCCTAAAACCACAAGTCTTGAAGAATAATAAAATCATAACTAATGTAAAACGAAAAATATTACAGGAATAATGATTTTTATACAATACTAGTAGAGTATCAGTCCTTCGTACGGGGTTGACGTATATTTTTAATTTGATTTGTATTAATGATTTAATTTGTATTTGGGTTGATCATAATTTACTGAAATTAAATCCCAATAAATACATTGAAATAAATAAATATATAAATAACAAAAATATTATATCTCAAATAAATATTATACACTTACCGATTATTGTCTTGAGAACCAATAGAAAGAAAAGCTTCTGCTTGTAACATAACATTGGTAAAGTATAAGTAGCCTAGAAAGATGAGTAACAGCAAACAATTTCTACCAGCTGTTAAAATGTAATTAAAAGTTACTTCTACAGCTGATTAAGCCTAGTTAAGTATATAATTAATTGTTAAAAGAGTTTTCAAGGCCAGTGGGCCAGTGCCTTGATGGAATATTTAAATAAAAAAACGCCTGTGTGTTAACCAAGCACCATAAGAATGTCAACGTAAAATTTCAGTTCAATGGGTCCAGTAGTTTTTACGTGATTGAGTAACACACTCACACACACACACACACACACACACACACACACACACACACACACACACACACACATACACACACACACACACACACATACACACACACACACACACACACACACACACACACATACACACACACACACACACACACACACACACACATACACACACACACTCTCACACAAACACACACACACACGCTCACTCACTCACACACACACTTTCACATACACACTCACACTAACACACACTCACACCCAGACACACACAAGTATACACACACACACACACACACACACACGCTCACTCTCTCTCACACACACACACACACACACACACACATACACACACACACACACCATAGATTTATATATATATATATATATATATATATATACATATATATATATAAACATACATATGCCTCGATATTAAACACATGGGTTACATTAATATACATTGATATTATCATCATTAGAGATTGTAAATACAATGAAACTAAAATATAAACTAACACAGTGAACTTCAAACCAGATTTGACAGTTGAGGTCTCTCTGATTGGTGCAGAACAGTTTTGTAGGCGGGTCTGCGGTTCTTATTGCATAAACTTTGGCCTCATTTACTTTAGTTTTCTATGTTACTAAATTTTAATTATAGTCTCGATAATGATGACAGGTATTATCAAACCGTCGATATAAGTTTATTATTACATAATTTTGAAAATGATGTACTTTTTGTTAACATTGAATAGAATTATTGCTAATATTGATAATTTTAACATTGCAATTGTGGTTATAGAATTTCACTTAATTTTGTATTACATTTCTGATAATAAAAATTTAGTAAACATGATAACATTATTTATTTATTTCCTTATATACCAATAGCATTTCAATGTGAGTTTAGAAATTTAGAGAATAAAAACATACACAAAACTCACAAATTAATAATTTATTTACTCAACGCGTTTCAATGACCAAGTCATCATCATCAGTGAGTGTTACTACTACAACTTACAACTAAGAGTTTGTAGTAGTAACACTCACTGATGACGATGACTTGGTCATTGAAACGCGTATGAGTAAATAAATAATTAATTTGTGAGTTTTGTGTATGTTTTTATTTGTTTTTAACATAACCTCACAAGCTAAGCTCATAAGAATATTTGTTTAGAGTTTAAAGTTTTAACTCTAAAGTGGCCAGAGGGTTAAGCTGGTACCAGAGGTATGCTATGCAAATGCAACTCCCAAAAGCCAAGTACAAAGGCAATGCTTTCTATACTCTCTACAGTAATTAATTTTTTCTCTAATGCCTTGTAAATATACGAGACGGTACAGGAAGAAAGTGTTTGTATGCGTGAAATGAAACACTGCACTTTCATGTTTGTATTTTAATAAAATTAGCAGTCATTGTAACTAAGCCGTACAAAGGTCGTAGCGCGCGGCTCGGTCGTGTTGCATATTCATGAGCCAACTTGCTCCATTTTCATTACAATCCCCTTAATTTGATTCGTACGCAATCACACACTTTTAAAACTGTATTATACCTATGGCTCGAAGGCTGTACATATAGAGAATATTAAACAAAAAAAGGCGAGGCGGGTTTTGTAAATTATTATTTTTTTTTTATCCATGACAAAGAAAAAAGGTGATTAAAAAATTAAAAAAAATTTGGTTATAATAGTTGAATAAATTCAAGTAAAACAAATTCTTGGTATATAGCTTAGTTTGGTTTCGGTAAGTTCTTTGAAGAAGGTTTAAACCTTCCATGGGTGCGATTGATAATAATACGCGAAAGGAGGCACATGGAGGTTTTCACCAGATTATTAAGTCATTGTAAAATCCTGCAAAATCAATAGGTGGTATAGCGTATTTTGATTTTTAGACACATGTTTGCAAATGGTATCAGGTTTAAAAAAAACGGTTTATAAAAATCTATTTTTACATATAATCTCTATGGCAATATGAATTTAAAAAATGTGTAATTGTAAATCCCCAGGTAGAAAATAACAATATAATATTCAAATAAAAATACAAAAGCACTAGTCGGTCTCTCAACTAAACTACGTTCGCCCCGCTCAACAATTGACAAAAGCCTATCTATTCTAGCTTCTCCTGCATCCAATTTTCACTTTTCACGTAACTAAAAGTAAATGTTTTTAGAAAGTTTATAATAAAATTTTGTAACACAAAAGGTGGCACACAGAATAAACATTCGGATTTCGATTTACGCGAGGAATGATACACGGACGAAAGCTCCGTGCTTCTAGGAAGTACAGAACCAGAATAAAATACCACATACGGTAAAATAGAAAATGTGGAGGGACAGTTTCTAGATTGAGGCCCGTTAAGTATGAGTTGGTGACTGGCGATCGCAAGAAAATATCACATTTCTGAGAAATATTATGCACCTCTTGAAGGTTAATTACAGAACATATGAAAGTAACAAATATTTATTAGGTTTAAAAATAATGGTATTCGGATAATTTACCAATAAATGTACTTTACACAAAATAGTATGAACTTGATAACCACAAATTAATTTATTTCCTATAACACTTGAGGTAGATTTTACTTATTTTTTTTCAATTCCTACTATTAGTTCACATACACACACTCTCTCTTTCTCTCTCTTTATATATATATATATATATATATATATATATATATATATATATATATATATATTTATATATAATAATAAACATTTTATTAGATAATTATTTTCCTGAAGATGCTGTTACTATTTTATCGGCGAAAAGCTTTGAATAAATATATTCATTAAAAGTATTCTTGTTTTTGAAATATTTTTAATATATTAACTATATTACAAGAAAACATATCACCATATTTAATATATTTAATATATATATATATACCTTTTCAAATTTTTAATCGTTATTTAAATACTCTTTATTCATACACTCAAGTTTAAATACATTTAAAAATTTGTAATGGATGACACTTAATGTTAATGCAGTTTTTCAAATATTAATTAGTTAATTAAATTTAATGAATTAACTTTAAATTTACATAGGAGAATAAAGTTTCCACAAAAGGGGCAAGGTATGCAATATAGTTATTTCGTCCCATTTGTTTTAAAATAAGTGATAACATGATTTCATAAAAGAGCTGATTTTATGTTATAGGTTATGTGGTAAAACAGCGGTTTTAACTCATAAAACTTGTAATTTTACTTATAGTAATTGTAACTATTTAATAAAAAATAAGAATACAATTTCTTTTTGTTGACCTAAGTAGGAATGTTTTGTTTATATTACTTATTTGTGTTTAGTCAACAGCTGATTAGATTAATAATCATCTAAAGATACAGCTGAATGGTTAATTGTTTAAAGAAAGGCCTGAATGATATAATTAGAAAGTGGTAACGAACGAATAGTTTTAGGAGAAGCGGTATCTATTGTTTATTTAAATGTTTTTAAAACTCTTAAATAAACAGTTGAGAGATATAACAAAACAGAGACTAGCGGTTTATGGAAGATGCATTCGACATTCTTATACAAAGACTCCTCAATGAGGACACTAATACGTCATTGTCAGATGTTTGAACCGTGGCATACACACGGCTTTGTCTGTATGTTTTACCTGTTCCTGCACTTAGTGTCTGATGTATATTGATGTTTGGTTATTGGTTTATCCAATCTAATTTATCGAGCCATAATGCATTGTGAACAATGAAACAGAAAATCGGTTTTACTTGACAAACGTTTTTTAAACGACGGAAGTAGTTTTGGGTTCGCATTTTTCAAAGTAGTTTTTCATATTATTTTCTTTTTCTACTTATATTTTATGGGCTTTCAAAAAAAATACGTAGCTAGAAAGTGTGATTAAAAAAACAGATTGTGATATGTTAGAAAGATAATAAATTAATTGGATTTAAAATACTTTATGGCAAGGCCAATAAAATTATAGATAAAAACACACTTACAACACATGAAGGGTGCAACTGTGCTTCCCTACATATGGTTTCAAAAAAACATATAGAAATTTGTACTAGAGATTTTCAAAACACATCGTAACGAGAATGAATTTAAAGGAATGGGAAAATTTTGTTTGTTTTGTTGCCTACCCTAAGTTCGAAAATACAAATTACTACAGTTTTACTCCAGTACACGTAACAAGTGGCATTGCATTATCGAACAAATATGTACAGATTGTATCGTGATTGTATACAAAAAAGTGATTCGGAGCTTTTGCTGCATCAATTTATGCGAGTAATAACTTGATACCTCAACTATTTCATGAAGAAAGGTTATTTTTACAGATTTTTTGAACCATCCTCCTACTGTCCTACAGCGCAGCGCTTAGTGCTAAGGCTGTTTATGCCTGATCGCACATCAGTTTGCTATCAAATGAAATTCCCTATAAAATTAACAAATAACTTAATAATAACTTATGTAACGGAAGAAACAAAATTAAACTATTCCAACACTATATTGGTTAATGCTATCCAATGAATGGTTCTCGAAAAAAAGTTGTTTAATAAAAAGTTATATAAAATTGTTTATAATAAAATGAAAATTCTGAAACGAATAAATTATGTTCACAAGACCTTCTCAAATATCATATTAAAATTGTAGACAATTTGGATCACAGATGTATTACTGTTGAATTTTTAAATTGGAAGTTTTTTTAAAGACTACAAAAACCGTGTTTTTTTCGGTTATGCTATGATATAAAATGCAAATAGCACAGAAAGTTTTTAAAATAACACCAATCAATGCAAAAGAGAATGGTGAATGTTTTGGTAACAATTAATAGCATAGTGTAGATATTATGCCCCGAGTCTCCTAACCCTTGTTACGGACAGTAGCCCTGAAGTCATATTACGTCCTCATAATGCCCACTCTTTCGAGTCACTTTTATGTGTAACTGAATTATAAAATTTGTAAGTGAATAGAGAAAGACATCATTTACCCAGTTTCCCATCGTTTAAATATAAATAGCTTCACAGTGTAAATACACATTGTATTCGTCATAAGTATATATTTCCTTCTAAGTACAACAGAAACAAAATCCCACCTTATTATGGGTTAATTTTAAGTAAAATACAACAGCTCTGACTTCGTATACGTACAGGTTAGTGTTTGAGAAGACAGATGTTGCAATTCCACACGGGTCACCAAACACTCTAATTCTCCGAATACTTACAACTCCTTCTTCGTGTGAAATCTCTTGCCTAAAACTTAAGGGTACATAACCGATAATATATACAGCTCTGACTCATACGAGAAAAAAATTATTTAGAAATAAACAAACATTTTTCATCTGTATTTATTACTAATCCAGTGCTATTGGTTATTTCTCCTACTAAATCTTAAATGGTTGGTTTTCTATTATCACAAGTCGTTTAATAGTTTCTTAAAATATCGATTTAATAATAACAGGAAGGTTTTTTTATTATTTTGTGGCTGACACGTTTATTACAAAAGAAAAATTGAAACCAATATTGTTCTAATTTCAAATATTTATATTTTCGTAGTTCCTGTCACTAAAATAAAATTACATAACAGGAACGCTGTTCCCGTTTACTTCAGCAAATAAGGGCAATTATTTATATACATGACGTCATTGAAGTATCCGTTGAAAGTATGACGATATAACTTGAAATAATGCTAACTTTTCTTAATTTTTACAATTTCCAGTTCACTTAGAAAAAAAACATTTTTATACAAACAAAAGAACGAAACCTTATTTCTTGAGATACTAATTGTTTAAATGGTTACTGAAAACTATCATGAACATTTTGTACAGAACAATGCCGAATTTTATTCTGAAGAGAAGGCCTGAAAATGTGACACTATAAAAAAAAAATCTTTTGAGTGTTTTATTTTCTGTTTGTGCAAATTCCAAATTTAAATCCATAATACAGATAATATTAAACCCATAATATCCATGGGTACCAAGTATTTTAAGTACCCATAATACGTTTAGTACTAAAAAAGGTACACGACCTTAGATGAGGTCTTCTTAAGGTAATCCACCACAGCCTTTCCCTATTCCAAGTACCAGGGCATCATCTACCCTTTCCCAAATCTTATCTCCTTCTTCTCCCGTTCTACGTCTCCTCTTTGTACTCCCGTTGGAGGACTCTCTATCTTGCTTTTGTGCACATTGTGCTCCCTTTATCTACTACGGGTTTTATGCTCCTACAATTATCTCTCCTCTTACACACGTATCCCAAATGTTTCGTAGAAGATAAAACCTATGGCGTTTCTTCGCTTTATAACTACCAAAAATATAGTAAAAGTATAAAATTTGATTTATTTAATAATTAATATATCAGATAGTTTATCAAGACATTCATGGTTTTATATCCACTACAATATATGCTGGGAAAGAGATGCATTAGCGAAAGTAGTTTGTAGGAGTTGAAAAAGAGGAGACAGTAAAGTAACACTGTTTTTACTTTCCCAAATCTACGCTTGTCGAACCAATGAAAGGGTTGTTCAACAGTGACCAGTTTAAATACAGAGCGATCCATTGATTTCCGTGCAATGCCTTTATTCTGTATTAAATAGAGTTTTGTTGTAACTGAGTTACCCCCTGGAGGAGGGATAACATCCGGCGGAAATGCATATTTATGAGCGTGCCCACTTGCTTCCCCTCACAGCTTTTTAATTTGTTTCGCGCGTGTAACGGTTACATTTAAATCTCAATTACTTTTTGCACTCAGGAAAATACAGGTTTTGCATTTAATTGATAAGAATGTAGAGCGGGAAAGTACTTTTGGAAATTAGTGTTTCAATATATTTAAGTTTGTAACAAAATTTTGTTTCAGCTTTTCAAAAAAAGGGTAATAATAAAAACCAACTCAAAATTATTAAATGAAACAGTGATAATAACATAGTATCACAACAGGCACCCCTTTAAACTTAAGCTTTATTCACATTAATGGTTTATAATTTGGGCAGACTTTCCGATTATGTTGAATTTACCATTGAAACGTTTCCGAGAAAATTAACGATTGATTGTGAGTTGCTCTTCGTTATTACTCAATTATGTGAGTTTTTAATTATAATATACAGTAGACCCTCACTATTTGTGAGTTCAGTATTCGCGGTTAGCAGACATACAGGATATCCCGCTAATAGGCATCGTATTAAAATAAAGACAATAAAACAGCATAGTTACTGTGTTTACGTCTTATTTATATCACAAAGATATCTGATTATTCTACAAACATCCACTATACTGTACACTACTAGGCCTACTACTCAAGAGAGAGGCATTCCTTATTTATACAAGTGGCGTTAAAGTCTCTGACAAACAACTATGAGTCAATCCGGCCCACGCATCCAACTCTATACAGAGGTTTACATCTCTTATAATTATTTACTGCTAATTTAACAATTTTCGAAATACAAATATCGATAGACGTATCCTAAATAACTAACTGTGATTTTGTTTTTCCCGTCAGTTATCAAACAGATGTCGCGTTCGCTTGTCGTGTTTGCTACTTTTGGAAGCATCGCATTGACTAGTGAAATCGTTTAGTAAATTTGTTTTGTTAATTATTATCTTAAACTGTTTATCTAACCCATAATGACATCAGACTTTGATAGGGAC
This sequence comes from Prosapia bicincta, assembly GCA_036971475.1. Lineage (NCBI taxonomy): Eukaryota > Metazoa > Arthropoda > Insecta > Hemiptera > Cercopidae > Prosapia > Prosapia bicincta. Next base: position 1,523,471 of record JBAIZL010000012.1, on the reverse strand, counting down.
AAAGAAAAAAAATGTTATGCAGTTGAATAAGGAAATTTACCTTTTAGATAAATTAAATACCTTTTAGATAATGTAAAGCGTTAACGAGTCAACAGTGCGTTAAATAAAACAAACGAAGAAACCATAAGGGAGCATTAGGCAAAATATGAGAATTGACTTTAGACAAAAAGATTATTTGTCTAAAATTAGGTGTTTAAAAATTTAGTGGATAGTGTTTAATAATAAAGAATACGAGTGTTTGTGTCTGTGCGCGCGCATATTTAATAGAATATCGGAATTTTCGGATTGATTGAAGGGAAACGTAATCAAACACTAAAAATGTGTATGTGATTGTGTAGTACGTAAACAAATACCATAGTGGACCGTATAGCTGTAATTATTGCTAACATTTTTGATGCGGTGCTTAACCCTCCTCTTTCCACATACAGTTGGTTTCAGTATTTGAGGTGAGTACAGGGACGTAACCTCTGCGAATAACGAGGGATCACTGTAACATAATATTGCTTTAACGTCTACGTAAATAAACCATAAAAAGCAGTGTGTGGCTTAGATATGTTTCAGTCGCACAAATCCCTAATAATAAACTAACTATTGAGTTTCAGTTATATTGTTCTAAGTTTTACTAAGGTAAACTATACTGAAACAGTTTGTATTTGTTACAGGTTTTGGACCAGAAAAGTTGCTAAACATTTTTACATACAGAGGAAATGGTAATTGGTTAGAAAGATTGATCGCCAGGCTTCCCAGTAGAACGGACTTCTCGTTCAATGTGATAATAAAATATAATCTGTTTATGGTCCATGAAAGAGAGGTCATGAAATTATTGATGCGAATTTCAGTTTAATGTTAGGACGCACAGTTGTAAATACTTAATACGAGAGGGCGATCTGAGGGCGATAAGGGTTCTGTGGCTTCATAAAGTTAATCTTCTGATTATTTACATGTATCACCGAGATTTATTTAACCCAGTATATCGCGTCTTTTTTAAAACATATTTAATTTAAAACAGAAACGCGGTCAACGCAAAACAAAAAATTTATTTATAAATTCTCTGATTTTCATAAGTAATTTTTAAAGGTGTAAAAAGATATTTTAAAGATATATTATTATTATTTATCGCTAAAAATTATTTTTATTATTGAAATATCCTTGTTTTATATGTATATATATATATATATATATATATATATATATATATATATATATATATAAAGAACAAAAGTCAAAATACAAATACAAGAATTATATTTGAATTTACAATTTAAATATATTCCTGATGATGTTGGTACTGTTAGCCAACGAAAAGCTTTGAATTGTAAATTCAAATATAATTCTTGTATTTGTATTTTGACTTTTGTTCTTTATTAATTCACAAGAAAACATATTGCGATATTTATATATATATATATATATATATATATATATTAAATATGTAGATACACACACACACATACACACACACACACACACACACACACACACACATATATATATATATATATATATATATATATATATTAAATATGTAGATACACACACACACACACACACACACACACACACACACACACACACACACACACACACACACACACACACACACACACACACACACACACACACACACATATATATATATATATATATATATATATATATTAAATATGTAGATACACACACACACATACACACACACACACACACACACACACACACACACACACACACACACACACACACACACATATATATATATATATATATATATATATATATATATATATATATATATATATATTAAATATGTAGATACACACACATACACACAAACACATATATATATTAAATATGTAGATACACACACACACACATACACACACACACACACACACACACACACACACACACACACACACACACACACACACACACACACACACACATATATATATATATATATATTAAATATGTAGATACACACACATACACACAAACACACACACATATATATATATATATATATATATATATATATATATATATATATATATATTAAATATGTAGATACACACACACACACACATACACACACACACACACACACACACACACACACACACACACACACACACACACACACACACATATATATATATATAATTGAACAATTAATTCTACAGAAGATTAAAGTAATTTTAAAAAATGAAAACAATTGTAATTACCACTTACATTAAATATTGACAGATACAGTAAACATAACCTCGCCGTGAAACACAACTCGCTGAGGGAATTAACTGCGTACTCCATTAACTGAGTCAATGTTACTCCACATTACTGTAAAAATATAAGAAATGTAGGTACAAGGCAACCGATTAGGAGAAATCTGGTTACCTAAAAAGAAATACTTACCTGAGAAATAACTAACTGGTAAATTGAGAAACAAATATCCAGTGAACGAATTAATCCAAACAGCCTTTAATCGGTAACAAATTTTGAAAGTAATTGCTGTCGATAAAGAAGGAAATTTTGGCAAGTAAATTTGTTAAATACATATATTTTTATATATGATAATACAGTTTATTTTATTATTACTTCTCCATATAAGTCTTATATACATCTTTACTATATTCATGACGTTAATAATAAAATATACAATATTTAGATACTTGAAAATATTACTTATCTCATAAATTTTAAGTTGAATGGAAATATGTGTACTAAAGTAAAAACATCATTTAATACGAATACCTGTCGTAAAATAAATGGGGTAGTTATTATAAGTTTCATGTTCAAAATTTTGAAAATTTTTATATCATTTTCAACGTTATTTAAAAAATAAAATTTTAGAAAAATAATAATTAAAATAATATTTTACTATGGATGAAAACAAACTTAAACTGACATTATTAAAATACATTTTCTTTAGGGACATGCTCTTTAGATTATATGATGCATATCAATAAGCCGCATAAATAATAATAGACCGACGATGTATAAATGATAATTTGTGATAACAGACCAGAACTAACTTTTATTTTAAAAAATATATATTGTTTTTGTGGTGTAATTTTAAGTTTAATCGGAATCGTTTAGTAAAACTTGAAGATTTCATTTCAAAAATTGTAATTTCTAAAATAATTTGAGAATTATTCTTTTTATATTGTAATTTAGGTACAAAATGATAAAGAAATTTAGAGTTTTCTTTGAACGAGATTTAAAGAGATAACAGTTTTGTTTATTTAATTCTATTTATACTATTATAAATTGAATTTTGGAGAATATTGAACGGGTTAGTAGAAATTTTTCTAATAATTAGAAATTTGATTAAATAATGTGATATAATATTTTGTTTTTGTTAGGTAACAAGCAGAATTAAGCCCTCCTACAATGGGAATGGGAATTATAACTCCCACTTCATATTTCACTCCGTACAAACAAGTGGATGATTTATTCCCCCGCACACCGGTGCTGCTATCTAGTAAAACTTTACAAACGACCATAAAATTCACTTTAATAGTATTTGTTGTATATAATATGACTATTATTAACTTTCTTGACTGTATATTGATGTAATTATCTAGATAGCACCTAAAAGTTGTGTAGAGATTTGTAACTGATATCATACTTAAATCAAAACATTAAATATTCCGTCAATTGCTATTGTACATACATTATGAAAAATTCAGTAAGTATTTTATGTGCACTTCAAATTCAGGGTCTATAAAAAGTCATTTTGTTTTAATGTGTATGATGCATATTTACAAAACCGATCTATAATATATTGTCAATTATGTAATACAATTATATATTACTAAACATTTATTTTATAATTTAGTGCGTCAATTATATAATACAAAAAAAACGTAATTTTGTTGCTTTGTTATCATGATTGAAATGACAGTTACATCATCTTAGTTTATGCATAACCCTTTTAGTCTTTAAATATCCTAAAATTCACTCTTTTAAATCAAAGAGGAACTAGATAATATTCTAGTTTTTTGAGAAATATTAAAATAATACATATTTCTTTATTGTTTTATTTAAAAAAATGTATTTGAAAATGTAAAAAAACAATTTAAACAAGAACATATAATATCAATAACTTGTAATAAATAAAATGCCTAACATCAGGCGATGCTTATAATAATATGGCACTTTTGAGTCCCATTTGGGAACTGTGTTCAGCGTAACATGTGACTGGGATTTAGAAAACTGTATCAAAATCTGTTTTAAATTTAGCCTTAAAAATCAGGGAATTTACTATTTTTCAATATAATTGGAGACGATATTTTTTTAAAATGATTTGGTTGAAAATCAAGTATGAAATACAAATAGTTTTCTCATGTTATAAGAAAAGCTAAAAAAACATAATGGTTTCTTAGTTAAATTTTACGAGTAATACTCAAATTCATTTAGCAAAGACATCGCAAGGATTTTATCAATAGATAATGTTTCTTACAAAAAGACCCCAATCACATATGATATTTACTTTTTCAGTTGTAAAAATATGCTACAATAAATGAAAAAAACAATAAATGCGCTGTATGACTCTTTCCGGGTTTGAGGCACAAGAAGGGAAAGATAAATTTATAAAAATAAAAATTATTAGAAAAAAAATTATAAAACCTAAAACATAGCATCAAACAACTCATGGAATGTGAGAGGATCAGAAGAAACGAGATTATATTTTATAAAAGAATCTCAGAAATCGTATAACAAGAGAAATGGTTTTTTAAAATGGAGGCGAAAAAGTGAATAAACTAGAAGACCAATGAAGTGAGAAAATGATAAATGTGAAAGTGTTGGGAATTGTGTTTATTGAAGCCAGAAAAATTTCGAATAACAAAGTTATACACACGTATCAAAATACAAACCCTATAGTTTCATGTAATAGCCCCACTAGGTGCATGCAACTAATAAGTAAAAGTACGAAATACACAAAGTACCTCTTATTAAAGTTATAGTATTTAATTTCTTTTTTAAAACTATTTAAAATAAAAATTTAGTTGTGGAGATGAAAATATTTATGATGTATTCTGCAAGTATAGGATGACTTTTTATATAGTTGATAAAAAGGTATGAAGCAAGCATGGTTATGTTTGAGAAACCAATATTTGTCAATACTACTAATGAAAACCTGTTTTAATAAAAATGGTGTTTAAATCAGTAAGTATAAAGAAGTGTTTTAAAACAAATAAGATAAGAGTCAAAAGTTAGAGTAGTTAGGTAAAGAAATTATGAATACGGTTGTGCTAGACAGCTTTCTTACGGCTCAGCTGGACATTAGGTATTTTAGTTTGTTTGTATTATCAAGTGCTCTACATGCTAACCATAAGGCCTGTTAATACGTATCTGTTAGTTACTCTGCTTCTAGGGCTGCATTACACAGAAAAAGCTGCAAAATACTACCTCATCCTAAACTGCAGTGAATTTAGAAGTTTTGGGACATTTTCTTTTGGTTTATAATACTATTGCTTACTACTGCTGCAGGATTTGGAAATACAAAGTACCATTTATTTTTATTTACGTTTTGAAGCAAACACTCAATACAGCCAATAGTAATTCGTTCTTCTCAGAAAATATAAATACCATTTTAATTAAAAAGCTCAAGAGGTGACTACAGAGCCATATGGATTGCTCTAAAATATCCCCTAAATGTTTTTATTTACAATAGTATTATCGGATAGTGGGGAAGGAGATAGACAGTTGGAGCAATTTACAGGTCATAAATTGTGCAGCTGAATTTGTCAGCTTCATCCCGTCGCTTAGAAACACTCATCCGATGCTACGTGTTTGTCGTACAGAGATGACGGCGGTATTGTCGCACGGCTAAAACAACATGCCTGTAATAACACTCGAGATTAACACAACTTAGGGGTATGGTAATGAGTACAAATTTATTACGCAGGCCCAACGACAAGGTTATCCTACAAGCACACTTCTGAACGCTAGATGGGACTTGCGAATTAAGTAATAGTTACATATTAATTACACATATTTGTTATACACTATCAATTGTTATTATTAAAAAAAAATTATTTGTGAATCAATTCGAGAGACAATCAAATATATTTGTTTAGCTGTGTGACTATGGAAAGTTATACTGGAAACACTGTAAACAAATATAAAATAAAGTTATAAGTTTTTATCAATTTTCTGATTAATTAAACGATAACATAAACAATAATAATATTCGTAACGCGTTAAACTGGTAATTAGTTACAGCACTCAATATATACATAAAAATAAAGGAAATAAAATATATTAAACTGATATTTGTTGTTAAACATTTCTATCTTGGTTTTAAAATCGGACATTTTATTACATAAAATAAACATTGAAGAGTGTTTCCCTTAAGGATTTCAAGTTTATTGCGGTTCACCCTCTCCCAGATAAAGCGTGGAGAACAAAAGAATTATAAAAGTACACTTTTAAGGTTTTATCTACTGAGTGTTTATTAAATTAGATACATAAGTAAACATAACAATGTTTGTAATTTGGTTAAATTGATTGTTACGGTCAAAACATTTGATATAGAGAGCAAATAAAGAACGAAAGAAAAAATGAAAGTTAAATTTTTTGGCAATTTTCTTCCAACTGATTGGCTTTTCTTCAATAAACATCGCCCATTTTAATTACATAAAATAGACATGGGGGATGATCACGTCCATAGGCCCAACACGTGTATCACGTCTCCCTCAACAATTACTCACAGTGTAGGCTTACTTTGGATTACAAATACAAATTGAAATCGATTCTCAAATGACTTCCATTATATTGAATTAATTATACTAAGGTTTGTTGAATTAATAATAAATATATATTTACTAACAGTTAAAAATATTTAAAAGTAACATTTCAAGTTATTATTGGTAAATAAATAAAGCTACATAGCATTCGTGCTAAAACAGCTGTTTTACAACATAACCTAAAATACGAAAAGCACCACATGTCATGGCAGCCGAAAGTTTCTCTCCGTGCAAAACACACAGAGACAAGCATCCCATTAGGAATAGTCATTTCAAAAAGAGATATGAGAATCATCGGTTTTTAAAACTGTTTGAGCTCCCAAAGGGCGTTTAGTGTAGTAAAAGGAAAAATAATTTCCTTTTGCTGTAAAATTGCTCTCAGTTTTTCAGAAAAAAAACACAGAGTGCATAGAAGGTTATATTTTCGACAGGTATGAAAATGTAGTTGAAATTTAAAAAAAATGAATTTCCTTTGCTTCGAACTTATCAGATAAATAATTTGTAGAATAGATTTTTAGCTACATGTTATTTATTAGTATAAAATATCTACGGAATAATAATAATAAATTGTTATTATTTAGTGTCGTTAATTTGACATGAATACTTTAAATGGTTTAAAAATATATGAAATCATTATTATTTAACTCTTTAACGTTAATTCGTAGCAGGAGGATAGCGAGATGGCAATAATCCACAAGATTTATAAACTTTGCTTTTTATCTTTACATGGAAAAAAACTTTGAAATATGGCACGTATTATCATGATATATATAATATTAATTTCAAACTCTCAAAATACCATTAAATTATTATAACTTGAAGATAGTTTTCTTATAAAGCCAGACGATAGTAAAGGAAGAGCTCGTAGTAAATGTTTTGAATGTGCATAGAATAGACTGGCAAGAGTCGCATATTTGTGATATACTTCTGAAGAGCGTCTACATGGACTGATTATAACTACCAGGCAATGGCTATACAGTGCATGGAACTTTCAACGAACTTTCGTTGCATCTTAGCGAAAATAAAATATCAAATTTTTAAGACTAACATTTAATGCAAGCCATTAATCTTGGTTCCCAAATAAATATCACCAAATGCTCTGATTTGAACATAGTCTTCATGGAGTAGTCTTTTAATTTGAAATGTATTTAAATTAAGTTTTTAATTTAATTTTGTAACGTGTGTGTAGTTTTAAGTTACTATAAAATTCACCCCAGAGTTTAAAAATCTAACTCAGTCAAGAATGAATTTATGGCTTCCCCATTGATCCTTATGTATTCGTTAAACTCAATTTTACATAATACATTTCCGGAATATTTTCTGAGAAGCTCTCAGTAAAACACTGACTGTGCGATTCTGACTGCCAGGCATCGAACAGCTGCTGACCCATATTACATTTTAAAAACAGTAAATAGCCAACTTAAAACTATATTTTTCAAATTTGTATTAAATTCTTTTTATTTTGTTACGATTATAAGAAGTTTAGAGTTTTCAAAATAAAATCTAATGAAAATATACCTTATGAAAAAGATAAGAGAGTATGGTTAATCCGATGTGGATAATGCTAAAACTGTGAGAACATATTGAACTCTATGAAGTTCATTCATAGAAATCTCAATTCGTGTAATTAATTAAAGACATTTTATTGTGTGAGGCGCCATCAGCTGTGCATGAGAACAATGTGTTTAGTGTGGCTAGGTATAAAATATTCCTGCCATAGCGCTTAAACGGCTCGGATTACTCACGTAGATCTGAGCTTTATTGCGGATCCGGGTGCAGTCAACATTCCGCCGCTAACCCTTGTTATGTCCGAAGAACCTATAAAATGTTTCGTGCTAGTAAATATTTAACCACGAGGAAGAATTCCTGTAATTATATACAGTGAACAGTATAAATAGGTCCAAATAATTGTGCTTGACATTTGTCGTGATTACAAATATGTGGTTTATTATCTGGGGTTCTGTGATCGGTGACATTTTTACCCTTCTTGAATTATTGTTTCGCCGGAATTAGGATTCAAGTAAATTTTATAAAAATAACTGAAGTGTAATATTTTTTGTCTCAACGTAAACCTAGTGTCTCAGTATTGTTTTAAAAAATAAAGTAAATTTGACATATCATTAACTTATATCTTTGGCTCTAGTATAATCGTATTATATATTATAAATTGTAATAAAATCAATTATTTGAATATGTGATGTATTTCCAGTTATTTTAACATTTCATACTTAAATGAAACTTTTCTTACAGGTACAAAAAAGGTTAGATTATTAACAAATTTTATATAACAAAAACATTTTAAACCAGTAACAATGAAGTAATTTATTTTAACCCTTTCAATACATACAAATTTTTGAATAATATTTTCTTACTAGTATCATTCTAGTTTGTAACTTCTTGTGTGCTAGATTGTGTTTTGTAACAAGACCCTCTGATGATGATGACATGGTCATCGAAATGTACATAAGGGTTTAATTGTTTTATAAGTAACTTGTTTTATTTGTTATTTTTGATTATTTTTGTGGTATTGGGGTTCTTTTCAATATTTTTATTGTAGTATTTTCTTGGTTATAAAATATAAAAGTTTACGAAACGGGACATACGTTTTTAATTGGTGTGTTTAATTTATTTTCATGAAATTTACAAAACAGAAATAAAAAGCTTCAACTCTAAGTCAAATTTTGCATCGTTTTGACATTTAATATAATACCATCGGTCTCTCTCATCCGGTCTCTACAAATCTTGAATTTCGCAAATATAATACGAAATCATTGTCCTAACTGAAGCCAGGCATTTATATTTAACAATAGCTCTATCAATGTTGCTTGCATTCTAAATAGCGACCTGTCCTTCAAGTGTCTTAGTTTTTGCACTTCACTTCAGATTTACGGAAAACATAAAGGGGTTTAATATATCTGATATGTACTCGAATAAATCCAGTAACCAGAATGACACTTCCAGAATTATTTCAAACAATAATGTATCCATACCTAACATATGCCTAGGTATTTTGTAGCACTGCTTGGTTAATTTTCCAGTATCATGGATTTAAATTATAAAAGCTCACTTGTTATGTCGAACACCGAAAATAAATGTTTCACTTGAAACAAACTTAAACAACAATCGACGGATTGGGTTTAGGGAAAGATTACTTAAGCATCTAAAAACTAAAGAGAAACAGCAAGATCATTTTAACCAGAACAAGTTTTAATTAAGATAGTGGTTGCTGTTAAATAATAAAAAAGGAAATAATAAACAACTCTAATATCAAGAAAACAAAAAAAATGTTACAAATTTAATTCCATTATTCAGAAGAAAATGGTTAAAACTCAGCATCAGATTATGAGCAACGAGAAACAAGATAATTCCTTAGATATTGCGTTGTTAATCCAGAAGCTTTTGCCATTAGCGAAATACGTCTAATGAATAATAAAATCCTACTTTAAAACCTAAAGAACTGGCATTTGGTAGACTGCGTAGAGAAGTACAAACTAGTTCAAAATTAGTTAAATGATTGGTTTATAATGGTTGCGATATTTACCATTAGCAAAAAATAAATATAAGGATATTATCATTGCTTATTTATATTTATTTGTTCTTCAATAAATAATTTATTTTCTCATAATCGTTTAAATGAAAACTTAATGATCACGTCAACATCCCTATCAACACCACCACCACCACCACCACCCCACCACTACCCCACCACTTTAGTAATAGACGGAAAAATAACTCTCATCACTACAAATTATAATGGATATTTTAATATTTAAAATGTATTTACTTTTGTAATCCCGATCTAGTTATCCAAATTAAGCCTCCTAAATAAACAGAAGGAGTAATTAGATTTTTGTTGACTACTTCACAGAAAGAACCATTTAAAAGTTTAATGATGTATATAAAGCCAGACTCATGAATATAGAACAGAAGGTAAGCTACCCTTTGTGAAGTAATTAGGAACCAGGGTACGACTGTTGTTTGTATCGACGTGAAATTTCGTTACAAATTCTATGTTGGATGCAGCAAAGACAGATAGAAAGGGAGATGCTGGGGGAAGAAAGGGTCGGAATCGACTAATCCTGAGCTCATGAAAACGTCATTAGCTACAAAGACTAAGCATTAATTATTACTTGTCACATTTGTAGCGTATGGTTTGTTACTTTGTAATGCAGTCTAATAAACTCATCATTATATTCGGCTTAATACCGCTTGGCAGAAACAAAGTGGAAAATAATATCTCTGAATTTCTATAATATACTTATTTTTCAAATTTATGAAGAACTTTGTTATAGTCTTAAGAGTGCTTAAGAGTATATATATATATATATATATATATATATATATATATATATATATATATATATATACATTTATATAAATTAACACTATTAATGGTACTGAAATTGATTTTCTTAAGTTTTATAACAGCACACACACAAACACACACACACATACACAAACACACATATATATATATATATATATATATATATATATATATATATATATATATATATATATATATATGAAAAGTAAAATAATATACGGAGTACATTCATTGACGTAGCAGTACACATAATCGCAATTATATTCTAACGCTGTAATATATTCGTTTCGCTGTAATATATTCTAGCATTCATGAAGGTGATCTAACCACTATTGAAGGTCTTTATCTCGACCTGTTTGAGATGTTTCTGAGATATATTGGAAATAATCATGTAAGCTAGCATTTATGATAAGGTTTAATGAAGTAATAAACATTTAGCGAGCCTTGGATGATTTCTTATTCAATGTTTTGTATCAAGGTTTCCAAGACGTCAGCCTCGGTAGGATCTTCAACGTTGAAGGACAATATTCCTTTTGCGTTTAAACCATCATAGATCCCGCCGTTTTATAGTCGGCTAGAACAACATAATCCACTAATTTTGAATGAAGTGATGCCCATGCAAGTATGATTCGATAGCCGGTATTCTAATTCTAGGCAGTAATATGTCCTAAAAGGGGCCATGAATGAGTTTCATAGGGGTTGAAGTTGATATGTTGCATACGTGGAGAGACAAACAAGTTGCCATTGTCTACATTATCCGTTGCCAGATAAATTACACGGATATTTTGTGTGTTACTTTCATCGAAAATCTTATTAACTTGTTCAGTCTTAGTAGATTCCATGAAGATGACAAACCATTGTGTAAATAAGTTATTCTGAATCCGTGAATAAGCTAGATGAATGACATTCAACAATTGTACCTGGGAACCCCGTCGAGAAGTAGTCTTGGGAGTATAACCTTTTTACGAACATAAACTACCCGAAACTAACACGCAAGTTACAGCTGTTACCAACTCATCTCTGTATGCTATCGACAGTTTGAGTATTTCCTCTTCCCATACAAGTACTGCCCATTCTTCTTGCTTTTATTATGCCAATTGGTTACACCAGTTTTATCAACGTAAAAGAGACAAGTAGCAGAAAATTTGGTTTGTCTTGATTCCGGTATGAAACTATAATAAACATAGAGAGATTATTTTGTGAAACCACGGATTCTATTTAAAGACACAGATTGCGTAACTTTTAACGATAGCTCTGGATGTCAATGAAGAAACCCCAAACCTTTGCGTGTGGAACTATTTAGAGGCTACTTAGAAGCTAAATGCTTTCCTTCTTTCGCCGTATACCAGCAGAAGACAGAACGCAGTGTCAAATAGTATTTTTCAGTGTTAGCTGGTAATATTGTTTTCCAGGCAAGTGTTACATTTAAAATATCTTCAAACTTCTAAATGTGTAGCTTAACGTAGTCTTTCAGGGTTGACCTTGAACCATTGAAATGTTTTAACGCTTCTAATAACGTTATACATGTCTAAATAGCGTTTAACAACCATTTCGTTAAGGTTAATGATGATTAAAGCCATTGTTGTCATCCAACAAAAATAGGAATTTACTATACAACCCAAATACTTGGGGATAAGAGGAACAGTCGAGTGGGCGATATCAGGAACACAAGTACTAGACAATATGGTGGGGTCTACCTACTAAACCAGTCTAAATAGCGTTTAACAACCATTTCATTAAGGTTAATGGTGATTAAAGCCATTGTTGTCATCCAACAAAAATAGGAATTTACTATACAACCCAAATACTTGGGGATAAGAGGGACAGTCCAGTGGGCGATATTAGGAACACAAGTACTAGACAATATGATGGGGTCTACCTACTAAACCAGTCTAACTGTGTGTCATCGTCTTCTTTAATGCCAGTGCTATAGTTAAATATTTAACTACTTTTGTAAAGACAAGGTATAATAATTCTATTTTAATAATAAGGAGATGTTTTCATAACTTATCTTAACAGAATGATCTTGTATGTAATAAAACGCTGTAAAACTCTACACTGATCATTCATAACCTCAAAAAAAACTAAAACGACATTAAATTACAATGCAATTTAACTCGCCGAGAGGAAATAGCAATATAACATCGATATATATTAGGAAGGTGGGTAATATTTGGGCCACCCTATCTAAATAGAATATTCGTATACTTTTTATTACACAATATTATTAAATATAATAATAAATAAACTTATATATTGTAATAAAAAAGTTTTTCAAGTAACAAAAACGTACGTACGAACTTATGTAGCATTTTAATTAATCAAATTTGTTTTGAAACAGCGAAAACAGTCACGTGACCACGAATGGTTTCGCAGTTCAGAAAGGTCACATCTGAGAGAGCGCTGGCCAAATTACCAAACATAAAAGAGAAAATTAAAAAGTTAGCTGTGCAACCGGGGACAACGGAGCACCGTGTTTCCGGTGTAACGGCTATTCTGCTCTTATTAATTCTACGGCTATGTCTATTTAATAGCACGGCATTGTCTGCACTTGTACTTATATTGAAAATTAAACTTACTTGGTTTCATAAATTTAATTTAACTTTACAAATGGTTTTGTCGTGAATTAAAATTGTGATTTAATAAAAGAGTTATTTTCAAAAGGTAATAACATTTATGTAAGTATTATTTGACAAACTACATCTTTAGTACAAAATAGTTTTTTAATAAAAATAGTCACGATTTTATCAGGAGCATTGTTGCGGTTTTATAAAACAACTTATTATTGTAACTATGATGTTTGTAGAGAGCAGGAAACTTATATTTGTTTGCATTTAACCGTGAAAACCTATTTTCATTGCAACTAAGAAACTACCACATTTTTTTGCAAAAAAACAAGCAAGTTTATTACCGCCTACAAGAAAATATCACACATACTCGAAATCATAAAATAATAAATTTGAATTTCCTACACATAACAAACTAACGTATCCCACTTTTGTAGGGACATTATGAAAAGAAGGTAAAACCTAACCTAACCAATATAAATGTTAAAGTATGTCACTTTTAAAAAATTGTCCCCTATGTTCAGCTTCTGACTGAAATAGGCTTCTTCTCTATCCCCTACGTCCATATGACCAATTAGAATTAAGCTAGATCATGATTGTAGACCATGAATGAGGGGAAGGAGAATGCACGACTTACCCATGAGGCCAACTCTTAGTGATATCAATGGATGGTCTCTACCATTTACCTGTGTAGGGATAGTGTATTATAGGTTGCAATATGAAGGGGAGATACAGCTATTGTAGCGCTGATAGCGTGGAGGGGAATTACTTAATACTCATCAAATATTCTCATTAAAAATATACAGTTAGAAACTGATTTCAAAACAACTGACATAAAAAAAAATAAATTATAAAAAAAGAAAGTTATTGAGAGAATATATATAATAATATATGAATAATTTATATTTAACACCTATGCTAGTTTACTATGTATGAACTATATCTATGTGATTATTATAATCGATCGTTTATGTAGTAAATCGAGCTCGAAACTGCTTACATCAATGGACCCTTTGGACAATGGTTGTTCCTTGGCTGTTTACAGTCGGTTACCCTAAGTTCACTTCCTTCCCTTTCATGTGTCTTCTATTTGTAATTTAGAAATGTTACTTTGTTGTGGAAACCCTCCCTTAGCAACAGCATCCCTTACCGAATAAAGTTGTGTTTTTTCTGTTTCCACCCTTTCTTGTTTCAAATGCAATGCTTCCATGGTTACGCTAAACTGAAAAGAATAATAACCGAAGAAACAATGACGAAACGTTTAAATTTACAACATGTTGTTACAACTTAAATGAAGCATATTTTCTCTCTGTAACAGCAGAAAATTTCAATTATACAAAGAGCGTTCTAATTAAACTCGTTCAAATAGTCTTTACCCTTTTATATAAGGAAGTTAGTTTTAATGTTGAAATGAAACATTCAATATTATTCAGAACCTTTCTGGTGTTATCTTGACGAAAAAATATGTTTTGGTTACTTATAAATTTCATTGTTTCATATTAAGTTTAATTTATTTCATTAAAACCATTTCTAACTAACATTTCACACTAATATTCCGACATATATTTTTTAAATTTCGCGTAAAAGAATTTCAATTTATTTGGTGGATTTTAACACGGAAAACCTTCTCCTTCGTCATTTCCCAGACATAGCCGTCAGATGGTGTAAGATCGAGAGGCATGGGCTTGACGAGGAACGTTTGTTCTAAGAAAGATGAGGTGGTTGCCAAAAGTTTCTTGAAAGAAAGCAATGTTGTCTAAAGCGGTGAAACTGGTTACGCCATCTTGCTGTGTTGGGACTCAATAATCTTCAGCGGAGAGTTTACATTTCTTAATAGTGGCAAACTGAAGAGCTACTGAACTACAGAATTAGGGAATGCGAAAGCCTTTAAACACGTTTGTGGTACCCCAAAACTTCAGTGAAGTTGGGGGTGCTCACTAAACTCGGTAAAGTTCGGGGGGTTCTCACTAAACTCGGTAAAGTTCGGGGGTGCTCACTAAACTCGGTAAAGTAAGGGCCTTCCTCATACATGGAGAGAATCGCCAATGGTATCATGGTTCTTTATAGGTCAGATACGGTTTTGATTCTTCTTTAGGTGAAGATGAATATCAAGATTGGCTTTCTACTATCAGCAAGACGAAGCACTATATCATTTCCTCTCGGAGGTGTGGGATTTTCTAAATGCTCGTTTCCTAGGTTAGGTTAGGTGCATGACCACTTCGCTCCCTTATTGGTATAAAATCACCTCTACCGATATCTATAAATGTCTACATGGTTTCAAAATTGTAAACATTTTTTGAATTTTCACATCGCACTAAGTGAGGTACTAAAAGTTTTCTGGTATAAAACATCCCTCTACCGATTCCGAAACTAAATTTAATTAATATATATAAAGTTTCAAAATTTTAGGGTAATTTTAACTTTAATTTACGAGTACTATAGAAACAACTAGTGTCTAAAATGATGCCGTTTCACATATTTAAATCGAATGTAAAATATTCCAAAAATATATAGGATATTTCAATTGTAAATTAATTTAACATAACCTTCAAATAACCTCTAATGTATAAAAAGTTCAACGACCGTTTATGTTAACTTGGTTACATAACAGCTTATGTTGGTTACAATAGCTAGTGTAGGTATATTTGTGTTTCGGAAGAACTTACAATTACCTAACGAAGAGAGAAAGTAATAATACGAAGTTTCAACAGAAAAATAATAAAAATACAAATATAATAGAAGTATAATTGCAAAAACGGTTAGGCTAGTTTTAACTCTCTCATCAACCGATTGCAAAATTTTTAAGTTTTGTTTAAAATTTAAATGAAGATTTATAATTGTATAGGTGTGATTGAGGACTTGCAAAAGGATAGCCTGTCAAGTGCAGACGGTTAGGTCTTTCAAATCCGCAGATGGGGAAGTTTCCTTACACCAAAGAACACTTCACTCCCTTTTCGCGAATGTATTCAATTGCACCTTTCCAACTCACATTTAAATGAATTGGTTAGAGAATGGTCCACTTAAGGAAAGCTCGTCTACTTTAAAACATTTAAAAGGTATTTTGTCATAAAAAAGGGTGTGCTGAAAAATGTTAAAATCTATTTAACTATATAATTACATTAGATTTGTGTGATATACATTATAAAATGTTCCACATCAAAACTAATAGTTTTGAATAATTTGATACTCTCTCTGAAACAACAAGAGGCACATTTTTACAAGTATATAACATCACTTACTATGTTGTTTTGTGTATTACGTATTTTAGTTAATAAACAAATGTTATTTAATCTAGGACACGTAATTATGCATATTAAATTGCCTTTCATATCGGAATAGTTTCAGCTTCGCGATTTTAATTTCCCGCAAATTCAAGCCTTGCACAGCTGTGATCACCGGATTTTGCGTGAATTCTGTGTCTGTAGACAGATTGCAATATAGTGCATGACTAGTACTAGGATAAATTACATTATATAATATCTGTGTTATGATATAGTATAATATATGGTTAGGTAATAGAAACGCTCGATGTGAGAATAATTCTCTACCAATTCATATGTTAGCGTTTGTTAGGTTCCTTGGGAATATTACTCTGTTTATCAGGGGATATATATGAAAAGGGAATTTTGTGTATGTTATAATGCGAGCTTACTTTATTATTTCTTTCAATAAACTATCACGAAAGCAACAGATACTAAAGCTTCTATGACGCCATTTAAAATGATTTTGTAGACATACTTGCTTCTCCTACGTTAATTCTTGTTTGATTTTTTGTTAATATTTACAACACGTAACCCAGAAAATAACTAGATATAAAATCTCTGGAAAAGGGGAAATCTATACTAATATATACAACTCTAATGGTATGTGGGTGTTACTCTACCATGTAAAAATTACTTTACCCACTAGGCTGAAATTTTACATAGATATTCTTAGGGTCCCTGGTTATCTTATGGACCTATTTATATTTTGAAATTCGTCAGGGCACCCCCACGGGCCTTGGAAACGCCCTTCACTCAATTTTCTATAATCAATTTAATACCTAACTTGATTTAATCAGCTGATAATCGCCTGTAACACTCACTTTTAAACATATTTAAACAGCTGATAATAATTGATTGTTATTAATTTTTCTAGGTTAGTTTACTTTAGATATGTTATGTTAGAAGGAGAAGTTTCTCCTTTCCTTGGTTTTCAAAATAATAATCAGTAAGTTTATAGTTTCATATATTTATTGGGAACTAATCTAACCTAATGTATAAAAAATTATTGGTACCTGTCTGTGTCTGTATTACTTAACACACATAAAATCTGCTGAACCCATTGATCTGAAATTTGGTATTTCACTCCCGTTTCCAAGTGTTCGATTTTAGCGAAAGAATTATAACGGGCGACGAAGAAAGTTATTAGAGATAACAAAAAAGTTATGAAAACTCTCACAGTTTACAATTTTGTAAAAATGTAATCCCCCCCCAAACGTAGTACTTATAGTGTTGGTAAAAATGCACATTGAACACACCCAATACAATACATATAAAATGAATAAAAAATATCTCCTGAAGCTATATTGACAATTAATGTTCGTTATCCCACAGAAGGTTAATTTTATACACCTATGACGTATCCAGTCAGGAAAGATTGTAATTTTATGTACCTATGACGTATCCAGTCAGGAAAGATTGTAATTTTATATACCTATGACGTATCCAGTCAGGAAAGATTGTAATTTTATATACCTATGACGTATCCAGTCAGGAAAGATTGTAATTTTATATACCTATGACGTATCCAGTCAGGAAAGATTGTAATTTTATATACCTATGACGTATCTAGTCAGGAAAGATTGTAATTTTATATACCTATGACGTATCCAGTCAGGAAAGATTGTAATTTTATATACCTATGACGTATCCAGTCAGGAAAGATTGTAATTTTATATACCTATGACGTATCCAGTCAGGACAGATTGTAATTATATATACCTATGACGTATACAGTCAGGAAAGATTGTAATTTTATATACCTATGATGTATCCAGTCAGGAAAGATTGTAACTTTATATACCTATGACGTATCCAGTCAGGACAGATTGTAATTTTATATACCTATGACGTATCCAGTCAGGAAAGATTGTAATTTTATATACCTATGACGTATCCAGTCAGGAAAGATTGTAATTTTATATACCTATGACGTATCCAGTCAGGAAAGATTGTAATTTTATATACCTATGACGTATCCAGTCAGGACAGATTGTAATTTTATATACCTATGACGTATCCAGTCAGGACAGATTGTAATTTTATATACCTATGACGTATCCAGTCAGGAAAGATTGTAATTTTATATACCTATGACGTATCCAGTCAGGAAAGATTGTAATTTTATATACCTATGACGTATCCAGTCAGGAAAGATTGTAATTTTATATACCTATGACGTATCCAGTCAGGACAGATTGTAATTTTATATACCTATGACGTATCCAGTCAGGAAAGATTGTAATTTTATATACCTATGACGTATCCAGTCAGGAAAGATTGTAATTTTATATACCTATGACGTATCCAGTCAGGAAAGATTGTAATTTTATATAGCTATGACGTATCCAGTCAGGACAGATTGTAATTTTATATACCTATGACGCATCCAGTCAGGAAAGATTGTAATTTTATACGTTTACTAAATGTACACACTTAAGGCTAGAATAGAGGTCATGTGACGAAGTATTACTCCACGGAAGTAGACGTTTAATTAGGTCGTGTTGTATAAAATTACAACCAAATATCCTGACCGGACACTTTACAGGTATATTTTAATATAGGGAAATAGTACTGTATAAAATTACAACCAAATCTAACGTAACTGGATACTTTATAGGTAGGCCTATATTTAAATATACGTATACGTAGTACTTCTTATTACCTCGCATTGAATTTCTTACCAAACTTTAATTTGATAAAAATTTTATTTACTTCCCTGAGCGAGAGTTTATATTATTGTTCCCGCATCCCTGATGACTTTCTGCGTCGCCCGGTAAATATTTTCCCCCTATCGAACACGTGGAAACGGGAAATAAATACCTGACATTCTACATGCACATTCTAAGGGTCCCTGGTTTTCAGATAGGCCTATTTTTATTTAGAAATTCCGTCAGGGTACCGCACTACTGGCCTTGGAAACTGCCTTGACGGTAGGTTAAAAACTATAGTTAGATATATTTAATTTCACTAAATTAAATTAAACCCAAATAAAAATACAAATTGAAGCAATACAAATATTCGTCCACCCTGTACGAAGGACGGGTACTCTGCTAGTACTCATATATATGTATTACACAGTTACCAAGTTTTGAAAGTTTTAATAGGAATTAATTTATGGTATGAACCAATCAATTTATGGTATGATTTAACTTATGAATTAAATCATCTTCGACAATGTAGCTTGGTTAAACTAGAAAAAATAAAGAAATAATCATAGTTAAAATTATTAAAACAGATAAACAAATACATTGTTGAATAAGACATGGTTTACATTTTAAAGTCTAGAAAGTGGTGGAAGCCTTTCAAAGTTTCAGTTTTCTTCGCCTAAAAATCACTTTCACCTTGTTAATTCTGATAGATTTATACGTTAGTCAATTAAAGGTAATGTATAGTGTTCAGCTATATCTATCAGCTATATCTATCAGCTATATCTATCAGCTATATCTATCAGCTATATTTATCAGCTATATCTATCAGCTATATTTATCAGCTATATCTATCAGCTATATCTATCAGCTATATCTATCAGCTATATCTATCAGCTATATTTATCAGCTATATCCATCAGCTATATCTATCAGCTATATCTATCAGCTATATCTATCAGCTATATCTATCAGCTATATCTATCAGCTATATCTATCAGCTATATCTATCAGCTATATCTATCAGCTATATCTATC
Organism: Prosapia bicincta; assembly: GCA_036971475.1. NCBI lineage: Eukaryota > Metazoa > Arthropoda > Insecta > Hemiptera > Cercopidae > Prosapia > Prosapia bicincta. The sequence goes on along the minus strand of JBAIZL010000012.1, from coordinate 1,502,882 downwards.
AGCTATATTTATCAGCTATATTTATCAGCTATATCTATCAGCTATATCTATCAGCTATATCTATCAGCTATATCTATCACCTATATCTATCAGCTATATTTATCAGCTATATCTATCAGCTATATCCATCAGCTATATCTATCAGCTATATCTATCAGCTATATCTATCAGCTATATCTATCAGCTATATCTATCACCTATATCTATCAGCTATATTTATCAGCTATATCTATCAGCTATATTTATCAGCTATATCTATCAGCTATATCTATCAGCTATATCTATCAGCTATATCTATCACCTATATCTATCAGCTATATTTATCAGCTATATCTATCAGCTATATCCATCAGCTATATCTATCAGCTATATCTATCAGCTATATCTATCAGTTTGGAGTAGATAAATAGCTTTAGAAGTTTATTAGCTTATACTAAACATTTGTGTTCCACGTATTTGTAAATATACTGAACAACCTTGCTAAATAGGATGATTATGTTGGGATAGTAATTATGCATTATGAATACTTACTCATAAATAAATTACTGCATAATCATGAATCATTTTTAATTTAACATTTACTTTGTATTGAAAATCAGGTAATTAAGTGTGTATTACGTTAAAGGATCTAGTAAAATCATAAAATGAACAAGTAATAAGAAATGTGGTTTAATAATGCTCGGCATATTTATTATTATATAATATAATAGACACTGTATTATATATTATGAACAAACAATATTTGAAAAACTAACCATAGAGAACATAATTCTAGTGATTTTATTTTGGTTGATCAGCTCGGCAAGGGGTCATTAACGATGCATCCTGAAATATCGATAAGTAATTACACATTGCGCATAAACAACTCGCCATTTTTCAACATATAGGACGGCTGTTCATCAATCAGTGATGGGGGTCAACGTTCTATATTTGTCATACTGAAGTGCAAAGTTAAATTGTCGGTAGAAACGTTTCAAGTGAAGTGAGATCATTAGTAGCAGTGGGTGGAAGCGGTGGAGCGTTCATCCGTCAGTAATGAAGCATCCACCGCATCAAAACAAATTGACAATTTCCTTAAACAATTTCAAATATGTAATTAGAAAAAAAAAGTTGATCGATATCGACTGACTAGTAATTTGTCGAGTTTCCCGGGATATATTTGCAGGGAAACTATGTCAGATGAAAATGTCCAGTTTGTTCTTAATTTATGTTTACATAAGGCAGAAAGTAGCTATAAAAATATAATTTAAAGAAATACAATTTTAAATCTAGTAGAGCCTTGAAAGTCCGAGTCCCGATTTTTCAAGCTTCCGTTAAATTCGAGCCTATTTCTATTTCAGATGATTTTATATAATTGAAAAGAAACCAAAGTTATTTATAGTTGGACAAAGGACCGTCGCACAATCTCTCTTGTGAGTCAGGAAATGACTAAAAGGAAGGAGAGCATTGTAAAACTTTCTGAAAATATAGCTTAGAAAGTTGCGTACTGGGAACCATGGAACGAAATAAAAGAAGAAACATTAAGAAAGCGATGTTAAAATTCTAAGTCATAATAGAACTGCTGATTGTTTCATTGATCCACAATAAGAAACAGATTTGACATTTTTTATCAAGAAATTTCCAGGTTGTGCAAATGTCGATGACACAGGCGTACATCAGTAGAAGGGTAAGGACGAACGTAAGTAAGTAACAATAACAGATGTTACGATTATTGCAATGCTACAAGAAACTACTGAAGGCTGTGATGACGAGAATAAAGATGAAGGTTCAACAGAGACAGTACAAGACAGGAAAATAAGTCACGGTGAAGGAACGACCGCCTTGGAGATAGTGCCTGTTGCACTGTACAACAGACAGACACCACGCCAACAGATGTGATTCTACAAAGACGTCTACTAGAGACCACAGAACAAATACGATACTATAAGGAGACGCAGATGACAAACATTAAGTTTTCTGAGAAATGTAGCAACCGTGATGAACAATGTATTCCAAAGCAACATTAAATTTATGTAGGTAATCAATACAATTCTATAAACGTATTTTGTGTATTCTTAGTTATAGTTTATTAGAAGCCCAGTTTGTCTACTGCACAGAAACGTATTTAGAGTTTTAGTTAATCCAAAGGGTCTCTGTTCCTATCTCGCTCTAATTATCAAGACTCTACTTTAGTTATAAGATACAGCTGATTGTATTTCGGTATTAATACTCCAATACCATGTAGCAATATAAAACTAATATGTATAGGTTTAGGTTTGATATTCGCCACTTGTTTAGCTTTACTATTGATTACTAAAGTTATATCGGTGACGGAATATAACTTATGAGTACCTTCAATAACAATCTTATTGGTTATTTTTATAATTTTATTAGTTTGTTTGTAACTAATTATAGATCAATGTAATTATACCTAATCTAATTATATTTAAAACCGTCTATGTTTGGTATTGCCATTCTGATATAAATTTTAATGGTATAAATCTTTATTAAAAAAAAATCTTGTGTTTTAAATTTCCTTGAAACATTTTCTTCAACTATGTGCAATGACTGTGGTAATAAATGTAAATGAATACGTTTAATAACTAATGTATTGATTGTAAACTTGGGAATAATTTTCTTATAAAATAATGACTCTCTTTGTAAGTAAAGTTACGTAAATAGTTAAATTATTAATATTTCGTTAAAACTATAAATTTAGTGGCAGAGTATTGAATTTAAAATAAAAGGGATTAAGGAGTATGCAACTAGTAACTGGAATCACATCTGAATGGACTTATACAATATAAAGAGCGCAGTTGTACAATATATTACAATGAAAATATTGGAAAGAACCACAATACCACAAAAATATCAAATAAAACAGGTTACCTAAGATTAAACCTTTATGTACATTTTGATGAGCATGCCATCATTATCAGAGGGTCTTATTACAAAATTACAATGTAGCAAACAAAAAGTACAAACTAGAGTGACACTTTGAAGATCCTCTGATGATGATGACGTGGTCGTAGGAATGTGCATAACGGATCAATATTAAGTAACTTGTTTTATTTCTTATTTTTTAAATATTTTTTGCGGTATTGTTGTTCTTTTCAATATTTTCATTGTAATCTAAATGGACGTTAAAAACTTTAAATATCAGACATAAAATGTTTGCACATATATCAGAAATTGACAACTGTATTTCATTAACAATTGATATTACAAATAATAAAAATGTTTTTATTTATGTTGTACCTAATTAATAATGTACATGTTTTGTCATTGTAATGCAATCACATTTATTCACGTTTTGTTATTTCAGGGATACTTCACAGCATTTAAATTCATGGTTTGGGAAACTAAAAGGTTCTACAGTCCTGAATGAATAAATTTAATTACTATTTTATTGTCAAACATTTACTCTACTGCTGCATTTTTCTTGTCGACATATTTTGTCTAGTCCTAGTTTGCCTGATACTAGGTTTTACCTTTTTCTGTACTTTCTGTGTGATATTGTCCTACATTTTCAACGCTTAACAACCATTATGATAATTCTCGTTACTTAAAGTTTTCTTACACATAATTGCCAAAAAACACCCGTAGCCTGGAGTTACGTACACGCACGTATTTAAAGTGCGTGTCCATATTTTAAAGCCATGTAAGCAGAATAGTTCTACATATTTTATATTCAGAATCTTAGATTAAAGAAAATTAGTTTCAACAATTTTGAAATATAATTATAAAACCAACTCCATTCCTCACTTACTTTTGGTTTCTTCATTTAGACAGGATTTTAGTTTCTTTATAAGTATTAAAGTTAGTAGATATATGTTTTGCAATTTTAAGGCGATCAATACGTATGACTATCACCTACACACGGTTTGGGAAAATAATAGGCATAATTGATAAAGTCCTAAAATTTATCAGAGGGTTCAGGTGGAGTCTTATGCACCTGAAGATCTGACCTCTATAGAGGTCTTTAGAGAATTTTCGGACGTTACACGCCTTTGTAAAAGTAAGACAAGAGGGGAAAGTTAGGGAAATCTAAGTTAATACTCTAGCACTGGGACCAGAAGAAATGATTTCATCGTGAGGTCGGCTTTGCCTACTTGTACTACACTGGCTTCAACCGAAGTGATGAGAGGATCATAAAGGTTACACGGTAGTGAAAACGTTTATACTTCTTGGAAAATATTACCTATAGAGTCTGTAACTACAGGTAATATTTGCTACAATACACTATAAGAGGTAACACTGACAATGTGTCTCTGAACGTTTTACTTTCCTTTTGACGAAGCGGCCAGTGTAACAATGTAGCTGATTTTATGTAAGAAATTATAAACGAATTTTAATTACTTTCATGCTAATTTATTATTCCCATAGGCGAAAAAATAATAAGCAGGACATGTTTTTATAATAAAATATCAATTTCCTTATATACACGCACACACACACACACACACACACACACATATATATATATATTTGTGTGTGTGTGTGTGTGTGTGTGTGTTTGTGCGTGTGTGTGTGTGTGTGTGCGCGCGCGCGCGTATGTGTGTTTGTTGTGTGTGTGTGTGTGTGTGTGTGTTTGTGTGTGCGCGTGTATGTCTGTGTGTTGTGTGTGTGTGTGTGTGTGTGTGTGTGTGTGTGTGTGTGCGTGTATGTGTGTGTGTTGTGTGTGTGCGTGTGTGTGTGTGCGCGTGTGTGTGCGCGTGTATGTGTGGGTATCGGTGCACTTATTTTATAACTTAAATGAAAACAAAACAAACACGCCGTCATTTTAAGTGTATGTAATACAGGTAAGTATTATCTATAACAAAACTTCAACAACATTTGTGTGTATGTGTGTTTATTTATGAAAAATAAATACTCTTTGGATAGTAATTTTGTATATGAAATACCAGAAAAACTTTATTTGTCTTTCATAAACAATTCCAGACATTCCGTCGATGGTACGCCTCGCATAATAGAGTATAAACATGTTTGTTGATTCTTATTTTAGCCTTTTTTTTCATTTCTATCTAAAACCTTGCTCCCATACATTTACAAATACTTTAATAACTTTTATTAAAACTTGTTTTAAATACTTTAATAGACAATTGTGTTTTGTTTTCATGACCCTTCTTTTAATACAAGTTTTCCTATGAAATTACCTTTTCTTTTTATTATAAAAGGAGTAACACAAGAAGAATATCGTGAAAACAGGACAGAGTTTAAGTGTATGCATTATGGATGCAATGTCATCAACCGTTGACAGACGAGATGTTTGACGTAATTGATGTGTTTACCTAGATCTGCTCCGTCGCCGCAAGATGTGTTTACGTAAATTATACCAGTCACAGACAAGCCCTACTCTACATGGCGGAGGCAGTTACGTCCCCTATATAACAACTAATGTTAATGCAACATTAATGCTAATGGGTTATGTTTTCTTTTTTGAACGAAAACTTATGTGTCTGAGTTAAATCTATCTTGAATAAATGAAAATAAAAATAAATACAGATGGATAAATATTGTTTTTAAATATAATTTGGCTTTAATTTAGTAATGGTAATACGAAATTTGTTATCTAAAATAGAAATATTGAAATAAATGGTGAAAATATCATCACTACTCTATTTCCTTTAACGAAAGCATCATCACAGACAAATTATTAACACAGGTTTATCACATTTTATTTCTTTAGAATATTACTTTAACAATGGACACATTTTAATAGAAATATGTTTATACATTTAGAGCACTATAGCATGAATTAGAAAAACTCTTCCCACAGAAAAATAAATCATCGGAAGATATATACATCTTGCTACATAAACATCCTTATGAAATATTATATTTTGATGATACATACGGAATCAGTTTCGTACTTATCTAGGCAAAGGATTAAATGGTGTAATAATCTGGTAATTAAACGGAAGTTTGATGTAAGGATACCGGTAATTTGTATATTGAAAGATTTCTATTTTTAGACTCAACAATGAAAGATAAATCTCTAAGTCAGTATTGACTCAAAATCTGTGTCATTATACACATACTATAATAGTTCATGTAATTATATAAACTGGTCCGGTTTTAGTGTATCCGACTTAAAATATTTATGTTAGAGTAAACATTGGGATAGAGAAGGTAAGGGAGGGAGAATCACAGACATCAGCTGGCTTCAATTTGAATTAGTGATGTCCCCTTTATAGAAGGAATAATTTTGGCAACAAATTCATCTGAAAAAGGGAAAACATTGTAAGGATAGTCTTTGAAGACGTGTTTGGCATTACTCAGGAAAATTTGGAACTGTGGAATTAAATTTTTACAAAGCAAATATATTCACAAATAAATTTTACTCTAGTAAATATCTACAAAGGGAAAGAAATTGAAAAATATTTCTATTCATTGTTTAAACTAATGACTTAGAATCAAATTAAAATAAAAATATTAAACAGAAGGGTAAAAATAGATACACACCTACTTAATAAGTATTAGATTCCGGAAAACAATGTAAAACAAATTACCAGTGTTTAGGGACAACTTCAAGAACCGGTTTTTAACTAGTGTAGATATAAATGAACAACACACGGCACCAAGGAAGTAACGTTAAGGCAATAAATGATTTCAGGGAAGGACTGTGAGGAACTATCGTTGACCGATATTAAGTTGGAGCAGAACAGATCGAAAGTGTTGCTTATCTAATCATAACAATAAAACATATTGCTGAGAATAAGAGAAAGCTCACATCTATTTGAACGTTGAAACAATTTTGCTGCGGGGTTTTCAAAGAGGTTGCACGGCGATATCACAGATACAAATCTTTGGAACTGTGCCGTTATTGGTGTCAAGTGTATGAACGTTCGTCGGGAATATCAATTATGTTTATGATTAGTGGTCTGGAAAAGCGTGTTCTATTTTCGGTAACACTGTAATGTGGGACTTTTTTGTTATTTCTGGGGGTTAACTTTGTCTATTGGATTAATAATTTATAATTCTTTTATATAATTTGTACTTGTTTGTTTATTATAAAATTTGTGTGTCTAGAAATATGGAGTTGTTCCCACATTGTCACTTTAGGCATTTTCGTTCTTTTTTTTATTAGATGTTTGTTATTAAATGTGGGGAATGTGTAGCTATAAGGGAGTGTTTGGTTTGATATATGCTTCAAGGTCCTGCTTGTATCTGTTTTGTTTGCTCACTGTATAATTTGTTACAGTCTAAGCATTTGAATTTATAAATTCCGCTATTAGACGTGGGACACATTTTTCTCAATTGATTACTTATTTGATTATGCTACCTGTATTTTTGTATGTTATGTTCTTATTGTTATTTTTAAGTATTTAAGTTATTCCTCTTACATTGTATCCTGAGTATGCGAATGTGGCTCATTTTGTTGATGTTTGTGGCTCATGTTTTGGTTATTTTAATTTAGTTAATATTTTAAACTTATCTATTGTATTTTATATTCTATCCAGTTTTTTGTACTATTTTATACATTATTAGTTTTTAATTTTATTTTTCTTAATTTTTTAGTGGGAGTTTGAGCGTTCTATGTAAAAGTAAATTGTAAGCATCCATTCATGCTTTGCGGAATTGTTATAGGGGTTTCATATTGGGTTTATGGTTTGTGCAGGTTTCCTCGAAAGTTTAGTATATCTTGTTGTTGTAAGGTCTATATAGTTTATTTCAATAGTATCTATTTCTTCATACTTGGTGAATATATTGTGTTAGTGTGTAGCTTTTTATTGTCTTTAAGATGGTAATATTATTTATTGTTTTATTTTGGAAGATGTACAACCCATCGTCGACATATCGTATCCTATGTTCGTTGGGGTAGTGTGTTTTTATGGTGTGTGGTTTCGTTTCTGATATTATACTTGTGATAGGCGATCCCATTGCTAAGCCCTCTATTTGTTTGTATATTACATTATACATTCTAATATATATATATGTTTTTTAACTTTGCAACACTGTTTTCTTGTATTCACTTATCATTTTTACTATATGTACTTAAACACAAATTTTTATTGGTATTTATGAGAGTTGACTTTCAAAGATTGATAGTATCTTCATTATCGAGCATCACTGACCGGGGGTTGTAGTTGACTGCCAGCTGTGTGGAATTTCCTTTATCACGTGGTGACCGAAAATAGAATCCGAAAATCGAACAATAACGATACACCACGTGACAACGGAAATTCAACATAGCTCGCAGTCTACTACAACCCCCGGTCAGTGATGCTCGATAATGAAGATACTATCAATCTTTGAAAGTTAACTCGCATAAATACCTAGTAAGATTTTTGTTTAAGTACATATATTGAAAGTGATATATATATATATATATATATATATATATATATATATATATATATATATATATGGTATATACAACAAGATTAGAGAGCGTAACTGTGAGTGAAAGGCTTTATTGAGTCCAGTAATAGCGATTTAGGTAAACATAGATTGTACAAATCGAACTAGCCTTATAGCCTATCCAAACATCCTGTGCATTCAACCGTTTCTTTCTGTAAGAGTTGTTAGACAAATGTATAACAGTAGTAGAGGAAACATACATTTGGGTACTTGCAAAATGCTTGTGATACGATTTCGTAGTACAACATCTGACACCCTGCTATTAAAAACAATAATGTTATTTTAACAACAATACAATACAATACAAAAAGATACAAAAACGTTTGAAACTTTCATCCTTTACTAGTGTTATTTAGGGACTGCGACAAGAGTATCTTCTCGAATAAAACTTGAATGTTGAAGGTACTTTTAGAAAGTAGAAAGGGGATATTTGGTGGAATGAGGATTCTAGTAAATACCTAAACTCTTCAAGATTTTTGACAGGCGTGCCATGATTGCTTAGGATTAAAAACTAATGAGGTACTAAGAATATACAAAATGGGATATTTTATGTTAATATCAATTGTTATATAAGTGATAAGAAACAGCGATGCTCGGGATATGTTTATGAGAACGTGGAACCCTTATGCGCCTGGACGCACATTATGGTAAGAACGAGCTAACAGGATATCTGTTTCTGTATAAAGCTTAGAATTAATCAAGGAGAAATATTGCGAGACCCTTAATCAAATTTGGCGGACAAATATATAGGAACTTCGGTTTGAATTTATTGAAAATATGAAGACATTTACGACAGAATAAGGAGTAGTGAACGATTATAGAGAATAGAGCGAAAACGCAACAACAAAGTAAGACGATGGATCAAGTTGGAAGAATGAGTAGTGGACAGGATAGGAACCAAGTTGTGGCATGGGTTGGACTCTGCCCACGAAGAATATTTCAGCGGTAACCATCTGGCATAGACCTTGCAGGGAATAGTAACATTAATCAATCTATGGATGACCGCAAGTAACGGAAGGGTGGCTTGGATTGAACGGTGCCGAGGAAACGGAAACACGCTTTTAACAATTGAATTACACCCTAAAGTTATGATTATCTGGAAAATACCCATTAAACTATTTTTTGCGTAAATATTGATATTTTAACAAACACATTTCCTCATTTGTTTAAACTTAACCAAAGATACAAATCGAATTATATAAATATTGGGCAACGGACGCATTACGTTAGGATTTATACATTTATTATTTAAGTTTTAAAACCTTGCAAATAGGAGTTTAAAAACTAAGAGAATTACAGGAGACAATTATTTTATTCGAGTCACCTTAAATAGCGTTATTTATTAATAAACATTTATTTTCGAAAATCAGGTTTATTTCTGATTTTTTAAGATTCTATAAAGATTATGGCTCGTACTGCCGGACAATTACTTAACATAACAAACCAAATTATGGTTTTGAAACACACAAACACACACACACACACACATACACACACACACACACACATATATATATATATATATATATATATATATATATATATATATATATATATATATATACATATAGTTTATCACCATAATTATTAACAACAATAGAAATAACTATAAATATAGTAAAGCACTAAATAATAAGATAAATAGAAAACATTTCTTGGATTTTAAAATATAAAAGTTTTAAATATAATTAAAAAAGACAAAGCTATTGGTAGTTTATGCTTAATAACAAACCTATTTCACTTGGAAGTACATCCATGAGTCGAACAGTTGAAACAAAGACTTGAACACAGCACAACAAAGGGCACTAAAGTTTTCTGCGATACCGCTCCAACATGACTGCCGCCAAACGCCCACCCAGGTTCCAGCCTCACAATGACCCAGTGCGCAATCCCGCCATGCTTCCAACTTTAAAAGCAACCACCCTTCTTAATCCTTCTTAACGATCCTTATTCGAATCTCGGAAAGCTGATAGTAATTTTCTTCCCGTTTGGTTTCGATACTAAACATGTCGTGTTTCTACTTTGAAAGGATTTTCAACTTTAGCCGAAACAATAATTCTTTCTACACATTGTTGGTTTAGAAATATTGCAGTAGTAAATTAAATTTCATGTAAATTTTGAAGGGGTAGTGCTTGGGATGTTTATTATAGTTTAATGCACGTATAAAATTACAATTTACTGTAATGTTACAGTACAAAAAAATTACTGTAATTTTACAAAACTTAATTTTAATTATTATTCCTTTTATATTATATGTTTCAAAACTAACCTTTCCATAATTTTTAAATTTCGATGACTGTGATTGGTGTTTAAAAATTAATTTTTGAAACAATATAATTCTGATAATTGTTATTATTTTGATGGAAAATTAGGATATATTTACACAATGGTTTTGTTTAAAAAAACGAAATCTGGTTAATTAACATGGTTGAAAATATCAACACAAAAAAAAGATCATAACATCAAAGGATGCAAACTATTTTTCGAGGAACAAAATGTCAGATATTTTATTGTAATATTTTGACTAGCCCTATATTCTACACACGTAAAGTGAATCTTAGAAACTATATCTGCACACTAATTTATGTAATAAAACATAAAGTAAAGCATTTTTCATATTAAACAAAAATTATGTATAAGGGGATTTCCTAATGCTTCTGTCATTTTCATAAATGCTTCATTTTAAGATTTTTTCAAAATTATTACTAATTTAGGCCGTATTAAGTGATATTAAACAATTTATTAGTGAGAGCGGATATAAATGTATTACATCATAATAAATTAAATTTGGCCTTACATTGTAAATGTACATTCTTAGGCTGAAGGAGTTATTTCATAAGGTAAACTAATTTCTACCTGTATTACGATGAATTAATTTGTTTAAAATAAAATTAAACTTATTATCAAGCAACTAGTATATAAAACAAATAAATAAATGACAACAATAAAAATAAAAGTAACAAAATAAATAATATTAACAAGACTACTAGATTAAGGAACATTTTTACAAGTAAGAGAAATTAAAATAATAATAATAATAAAAATAGAAGCAATAAAATAAATAATAGTAACAAGACTACAGGAATAAAGAATACGTTTACAATTATGAGAAATTAAAATAATAGTAATAATAAAAATTATAGTAATAAAATAAATAATAGTAACAAGACTACAGGAATAAAGAATACGTTTACAATTATGAGGAATTAAAATAATAGTAATAATAAAAATTATAGTAATAAAATAAATAATAGTAACAAGACTACAGGAATAAAGAATACGTTTACAATTATGAGAAATTAAAATAATAGTAATAATAAAAATTATAGTAATAAAATAAATAATAGTAACAAGACTACAAAAATAAAAAATACGTTTACAAGTATAAAAAATTAAAATAATAATAATAATAAAAATAGAGGGTTTTAAAATCAATAATAGGGTGTAGTAACAAGACTACTGGATTATAGAACATGTTTACAAGTATGGAAAATTATTAACACAAATGATAATTGTTTAAATATTGTTACATGCATTAAATTTTTAATGCATTTAAATGTTTAACGTTATAATGTAATAAGAAAACTATAGTAATAACTTCATTAACCTATAATAATAATTAATAAAACTAAATAAAATCTGGAATTTGGACTTGAAATACAGTTAAACTTGGACTACATTGAAGTTTCCAGCAATATAGACGCAACTCGCAGCTCGAGAAACTTGGCTATAATTAGCAAGGCAAGGGGAACCTGCGGTGCTGTCAAGAAGACGTTATGGGGAAATTAATGTTCTATTAATGACGGGAACTCGTTTGTGTAAAATTAGGGTGCGGGAGGAGGTGTCCCATTCACCAGAATAAAATGTACATCAAAGAATCCTTTATTTTACTTTTAAGTTATTCACGGGAGATCTCGTTTATAAAATTTATGTGAAATACAAAATGAGGCTAGAATCAATATTTTAAGTAATTATAAAATATAATTAAATTGTGTTCATTAAAGGTTTTATATTATACTGTATTAATTTTGAAAAAACGAGTCTTGCAGTATAAATACAAAAATACGTAGTATAAAAACATTCCATACAAAATTAATTTTCAATGCAAACTGCTTATAGATTTTACCAATTTCATTATTAATATTATAAAGTTTTTGATAATCTTTTGGACGATAAAATAACACTAACAATTTTCGTTGTTGTATTTTTGTGTTTATAAATATGTAACAGTAGATAGATCAGTCTATGAATATGGGTTTAGGTTTAAATATATATATATTTCAGTTACATAGAGTTTTCTTCCACCCTCCAGTTCTTAATCGCCGCAGGTATCAAAGACCTCAGGAGCTGCACTCTCAGAGGCAGCCCGATGTAAATCGTCTACGCTTCGAGGAGCCGCACTCTCATAGGCAGCCCGATGGAGGTCGTCTACGCTTCGAGAAGCCGCACTCACAGAGGCGCCCGATGTAAATCGTCTACGCTTCGAGGAGCCGCACTCTCAGAGGCAGCCCGACGGAGATCGTCTACGCTTCGAGGAGCCGCACTCTCAGAGGCAACCCGATGGAGACCGTCTACGCTTCGAGGAGCCGCACTCTCAGAGGCAGCCCGACGGAGGTCGTCTACGCTTCGAGGAGCCGCACTCTCAGAGGCAGCCCGACGGAGATCGTCTACGCTTAGAGGAGCCGCACTCTCAGAGGCAGCCCGACGGAGATCGTCTACGCTTCGAGGAGCCGCACTCTCAGAGGCAGCCCGATGGAGATCGTCTACGCTTCGAGGAGCCGCACTCTCAGAGGCAGCCCGACGGAGATCGTCTACGCTTCGAGGAGCCGCACTCTCAGAGGCAGCCCGATGGAGATCGTCTACGCTTCGAGGAGCCTCACTCTCAGAGGCAGCCCTTTGGAGATTGTCTTCGCTTTGATCAAGCTAATGTATCGCCGTTTACTGGGAACCAAACTTATATCTGAGTTTTTCGTCTGATATTGTTTGGAAATACAGAGTTTGTGCCAGAGTTCTTTTCCTGGATTGCTGCATGATACGCTTTCGATCATCGCCATCTCTAGGACGCTTTCTTTTTTATGACTAATCAATTGTAACAACTCTCGTTGATCGTTTGTAATAGTTCATGTTGGTTGTTAGAGAGTTTCTGTGTTATACGTTTATTAATTTGCCTCACCTCTGAGTGGTACAAAATGTCATGTTTAATCACTGTTTTATATAAACACACACACACACACACACACACACACACACACACACACACACACACACACACACACACACACACACACACACACACACACAATCCCTCGTGTATATATATAAGAGTGTGTGCGCGCGCGCATGTGTGCATATATAATTTTTATTTAATTATATAATTTAAAGCTTCTATTGTTTCTTTTACTAATACTTACGTTGCTGTCACCAACGTCAAGCGCTACATAAATTATAAGCAGTACTGAAAATGTGAGCATAGTCGCCGAAATGAATCTGTGATTAAACTAGTAATAGGTTAATCAAGAGCCTGTTTCTGTATTATTTCCTTTGTAAAATATCCTCACCAGTTAAAATTTATTTAAAAATTTACATATGTTTTTCCTTTTTGAATATGTCGTTTATCTCACATATGCAACTTTTAATGGTTATATGTATCGTGCTTCAATATTTATAGGTTACCACAAAAGGCAACTTTATGCAAAATAGCTGTTATTATAGACGAAAGCGAATTCTTGTTTAGATTTATTTACCATGGACTGTGATTGACAATAAGTTCACGTACCTTTTTGTAGGTATGATTAAATACAACTGTACTAAACGTTAGTTAATTTTGAATAGTTTCGAACAAATAATGATAGTTTTTAATTGCTACATTATTTCGTAGTATGAGAGTTCATTCCACACTTCTGATGGACAAACGTTGGAAGTGGTATTGACAATAAATTTCTAAGGGACATGTAAAAGATTACTCTCTCGTAAGTCTTATGCAGTTTAAGAAAATCTTTCATTAAAGTGCGCAAAAGTATCGTATCACAAATTCCCGTTGTTTCTACAGCTTTTTAAACAAATTCATAATAGTCCAAATGCTTTTTCCTTAAACTCTTCTTAATAAACACTATAGTTCAATAGCTTAACACTAGATAGATCTAGTGTAGCACTAAAGAGAAAATAATATTCCTGGATAGGAACTGTAAGAATGATATCTGCAAATATCCAAAATATGGTAGATAGACGATAAAAACTTCTTTTCAAGTATCGTTTAATATTTCTAAACGACACAGGAAAAGACAAACTTGTTTTAACGTAAAATGATGAAAAATTCCTTTGGGCTGATTAAATTAGGCCGGGCGGAAATCTGAGCAAAGAAAATGACTTCAATATACGGCAGAGAGCAATGAATATAATGATCTAATTGTTCACTGGTAAAACCATAGTTACTCTTCATAGGTTAAACAATTGCTAACAAGTTAATTATTTACATATTAATTACATATATTAAATATATAAATATATATATATATATATATATATATATATATATATATATATATTAAATGTGGTGATATGTTTTCTTGTATATATAGTTAATAAATTTAAAATATTTCAAACACAAGAATACTTTTAATGAATATATTTATTCAAAGCTTTTCGCCGATAAAAAAGTATCAGCATCTTCAGGAAAAATAATTATCTAATAAAATATTTTTACAAAATTAAATCATATGTACTACAAAGAATCATATGTTTATAATTATTGCACTTTATGTAAATTTTTCTATAACATCAATGACTTTATAAATAGTTTGGTGCCTTGATCTCACTTGAAATAAAAAATAAAATAAATTATTTAGATATTACAATTACTAGAAATAAAGAATCATTTGAATATAATATATATAGAAAACCAACGCAGACAAATCAAATAATACCCAATTATTCAAACCATCCATACAACCAAAAAATGGCAGCGCTTTATAATTTACTACATAGAATGCACAAAATACCAATGAGTTTAAATGATCAAATAAAAGAGAAAAATATAATATATCAAATTGGCTTAGAAAATGGATATAAAAGAAAAACTATAGATAAATTAAATAATAATATAATAAGAAAACAGAAACTCGGAAATAATTTTGTACCTAATAAGAGAGAAAATATTTGGACAACTTTTACATTCACTGGTAACGAAATAAATAAAATTACAAGATTATTTAAAGAAACAATTTTACAAATTACATATAAAACCGATAATAAAATTAAAAATTTAATAAACAATAACAAAAATCAAAATAATATGCACGAAAGAAATGGAGTATATAATATAAAATGTCAAACTTGTAATAAATTATATGTAGGACAAACAAAAAAGAAATTAAAAGAAAGATACAAAGAACATTTAAACGCTTATATCAAACCAAACATATACAAATCCAATTTAGCTACGCATTGTATTAATAATGGACATGAGTTTCCGGAAATAGAAAATATGAAATTAATAAAAGAATTAAATAAAGGATTAAAAATGAATATATTTGAAACATTGGAAATTTATAAGCATAAAGTTAAAGACAAATTAATTGATGAACAAATTCAAGTGAGATGAAGGCACCAAACTATTTATAAAGTCATTGATGTTATAGAAAAATTTACATAAAGTGCAATAATTATAAACATATGATTCTTTGTAGTACATATGATTTAATTTTGTAAAAGTATTTTATTAGATAATTATTTTTCCTGAAGATGCTGATACTTTTTTATCGGCGAAAAGCTTTGAATAAATATATTCATTAAAAGTATTCTTGTGTTTGAAATATTTTAAATTTATTAAATATATATATATATATATATATATATATATATATATATATATATATATATATATATAACCAATACTATTCATCCAATACTATATCAATATATTTATATATATTAAATTGAAAATATTTCAAAAACAAAAATACTTCTAATACATATATTATTTAAAGCTTTTCGCCGATAAAACAGTACCAGTATCTTCAGGAAAAAAACTGAAATGTTATTAATTTAATAACTATATTACAAGAAAACATATTTTACTATATTTAATAGTATAATTATAGTTTTCTTTTTATAACAGTTTTCTATTACAATTTGATAAATTATGTTTTTGTTTCTTTTATTTTCTTCATTCATGGGGATTTTATGCATTCTATATAATAAGTTATATAAAGCAGCTGTTTTTTGGTTATATGGATAATTAGAATTATGCATATATTTGGTATAATTTGGTTTGTTAAAGTTTTTTTTACGGTATATCATATATTCAAATTTTGCATTTTTTCTGATTTTTGTTAAATCTAGGTAATTTATTTTATCATTTGTTTCAGTAACGTAAGTAAATTTGATTTTAATAATAATTATATTTATTTTATCCAAAATATTTGTTAAATTTATATTATTATTGTTTGATATATACATTCCATCATATAATTTCATTTATTTTATTATCTAATTGTAAAAATATTTCAGATAATATATTTGATAGTGACGAGCCCATAGCAAAACCATCTTCTTGTTTATAAATTTTGTCATTGTATGAAAATATATTGACTTTCATATATATATATATATAGAATATCAAATGTGTTTTCCTGTTAGAATATTTTTAAGATTAAATAATATACACTAATACAGGAATATTTAATTTATTGAATAATATACTCAAAGCTTTTCGTTGGTTGACATTACCAATATCCTCAGGAGTTACAATACTAAGAATGATAAAAGAACTGTCTAACAAACATGAAGCTACTAGAAATATAATAGGAATACTAGGTATATATATATATATATATTACGAAAGAGATACTTATTTCAAAATTATTTAAAAATTATTTTTAATTAATAACGAACTATTTTAAAGCTGTTAATGATAGACTTAAGATCACCAGTCAGCCACAGAAATAAAAAATTTCACATGATATCATATAAATGAAAATAAACCAGAAATCTACTTACAATATGACTGGTTAACTTCGTGTTCCTTAGGAATAATCTGTAACAAAAAGAGAAATACAATAAAATACTGAATAATAGACCTAAAAATTCTAAAACTTTATACAAGTAATAAATACTAACGATTTATGGACAAAACGGTTATATAAATAGGGTAAACTATTAGAAATACGTTTTATCTCTTTCTCTCAAACCTAACCACCTCCACTCACTCTGAATATATGTGACTGTGTGTCTAGTATATTGAGCATTTGGCTACTCATTGACATTTGGTCACGTCAAAGAATTTCCTAGTGCATTTTTAGTACTCAGGTCAACTCAGCTAGTAAAATGAGCCTCTAGAGTCAAATCTGGGGTACTAATGTGCGGTTGATATGTGTGTACTTACATATTATCTTCCTTAAATATATGTCTAAAAATATTTACCTTTCTGAGATATTATCTTGATGGGGTAAAAGAAATCGTTCGGTGGTGTAAATATATATATATATATATATATATATATATATATATATATATATATATATATAAATTCGTTTTATGGAATCGTAAGAAGAAGCTGAAACTTACAGAAATTACAAATATATTTGAGCATGAGTAACAAGAACTTTAACATTTGCTGCAGTGGAAGAAAATAAATTTCGAAACTTAAAAAACTAAAAAGACACATATAAAAGAATATATTAAAGACATATTATAAAGGATAATATAAAAACAGAAAACATTTTTCATTTATTAATTACAAAAGAGAAAGAAATATAAGAATATTATGAAATAATTCGTTTGAACCAGTAATAACATTTTACTTGTACATAAGTAAAGTTTTAGGTTTCGGATTTTATATTACAGTAATTTTATGTCCCCGTTTTCTTTAGGTCACTCCATAGTAATAGCTTTATCCCCTATAGTTTTAAAATACGTGTTCGAACTCAATACGGCCCGGATCTACATTAATTATATATATATATATATATATATATATATATATATATATATATATATATATATTTCTTATATATTATTATATATATATATTCTTGATATTTTACGTTATCCATTGTTTTTCCGTTGCACTGACTTTATGAAGTTAATATATTACTATTGTAAGTAATTTTATCCACCATTAAGTGCAAAACATTATTGCACTTAATGGTGGATAAAATTACTTACAATAGTAATATATTAACTTCATATATATATACATATATATATATACATATATATATATATATATATATATATATATATAAGATATATATAATTCCTGAAGATGCTGGTATTATTTTATCGGCGAAAAGCTTTGAATAAATATATTTATTGAAATTATTCTTGTTTTTGAAAAATTTATAATTTATTATATATATATATATATATATATATATATATTTATTTATATAAATTATTGAATGTATTTTTAATAATATATATATATATATAATATTGAATATATTTTTAATAATATATTATATAAAATACGACATTGATCTGTATAGTAGCTTACAGTATTAGAAACTTTATTCTAATCTTGTAATAATCTTCTCATAATAACATCACCAAAAACTCTTATTTATTACAATTTAAAATTGTGAATATTTTACTACATTTTGACCAAACTCAATCCAAGAATATATCACAGAAGTAATACTAAAAAAACACCGTATTATAACATCATGATAATCAAAAGAAACACCGGTTCGTTTCTATCAAAACGAAAATATACCGGTATAAAAATAGATATATTAAAATACTACTAATAACTCTTAGACTTTGAAGTTAATACAACTCACTATTTTTCAATCCCTCCTATTAGTTCACACAATCCCTACGTATATCTTGTCAAATTATCAACCGTAATTAAATACATCTTATTCATCCACTCAAGTTCAAATAGATTTTATTAAAGTTTTATCTCATAACAATTATTGATGGTAATAGATTTTTTTTCAAATAATAATTCAATAATTAAATTTATTGAATTAATTTTAATTTCTTATACAATAAAAACCTTTCTCAAAAGATGCAAGGTTTGCAATATAGTTATTTCACCCATTTGGATTAAAATTACTGATAATATAGGATTTGATAAAACAGCTGATTTTATGTTATAGGTTATGTGGTAGAACAGCTGTTTTATGTTATAGGTTATGTGGTAGAACAGCTGATCTTATGGTATAGGTTATGTGGTAGAACAGCTGATTTTATGTTATAGGTTATGTGGTAGAACAGCTGTTTTATGTTATAGGTTATGTGGTAGAACAGCTGATTTTATGTTATAGGTTATGTGGTAGAACAGCTGTTTTAACGCATAGATTATGTTACTTTATTTATATTAAATGAAATTATTTAATAATAAGTAGCTAAAATACAAGTTTTTTTCGAAGACTTAAGTAGGAATTTACTGTAAGTTTTTGTTTATAATATTTGTTTAGATATAAACATCTATAATATAAATATATTTATATTTTTCTTGTTTTATTTCCGACTATTTAAATTACGTCTAGTGTTGTTATTTTACTATTAGGTCTTTCCATTGTCAATTTAACAGTCCTAAATGCATTGGAATGCAAGTAGTGCATTTTAACCGTCTTAAATGCTACAACTAATGTTATGTGGAGAGTAAAACCCTCAATATGAACTCAGTTAAGCATGCAAAACTATTAATGCAAATCTTAGCCTGCTTGGTGATCCTAATTTACGCAGATTAAACAAAAATTTATTATTTTTAAAATGCTTACAATCATAAAATATAAATGGGAACGCTTTAAAATAATTAAATGAAATATTTTGTAATTTATTAATGCAAATATTGAGTAATCCACTGTCTGCTTTGGAGTAGAGTAGAAAGGTTTCTGTTAAAGTCCGGTAAGAAATGACATTATGGAGTATCATGACACAAAATAATAACACTAAGTGATTTAAATAATTAATTAAAACTTGATGTTATTTCAATTCAAAATAAACCTTCATATTGTATTATTGATTTGGTGTTTAATACTTTGAATTAAAATCTTGTAACCTAAACCTTATTACAGCCTGGGTTTCGTGAACACTTAGGAATTCCATTCGGAATAAAAGATGTAAAGAAGAAATAAATAAATATGGCTCGGAGGAATATCCGACAGGTGCAGATTTATCAATACTGTACAGGGGTCCTTCAGTCGGGCAGAGTGATAGCAGGCAATTTGCGGCAGAGGTTTATCGCACTGTACACAGATTTCCTGTCTACTCAGACTGAAACATTTCACACCAGGCAATCGTCATGAAAGTTTTTTTTTTAGCTTTTCCCATCAACAATAAACACCCGGACTTTTCCGACAATACATTTTTTTATTGTATGTTTTTCGTTTATTGTAATCAGTTGTGGAATGAATGTACGATGTTTTTCACAATCCCTTTGGCCCAATCTAACATATGACCTTCAAATAATCTATATACTATTTTTAGGTTTATTAAAGTAAAAGCAGTGCTGTTGCTTTTTTATTATATTCAGAGATAATAATAAAACTAACCATAGTGTTTATTCTAAAACGTTTCTTTGGATGTCTGAAGATGAAACGATTATTCTTTACTGTTTTATCTATAACCATTAACTGTTTATTACTTGAATTTTTAATCTAATATAACAAAAGATTTTGCTATTTTAACAATATTCTCAAATTTTTTAAAATATTTTGCCTTCTCTATATTTAAAATTTGAAATAAATTTGCATTTAGAAACTACCGATTCCAAACTAAAAATAAATCTAATTTTAATTATTGCTAATTTTACACTACTTAACTAAGTGAGTACGTAACTGCTTACTTGCTGACGCGTTTCAAAAACGATCGTTCCTTTTACGAAGCTAACCTTCTACTTTAATTATTGGTTATCAAAATCATTAAATCATGGTTTTTTTGGTATAATTTTGTACTTTTAAATCTGCCACAAACAAAGCATATGTAAGACCTTTGAATATTGGTAGGATTACGATTAGGGGAAGGTGGAAGATATAGGGGGGGGGGGGGTAATGGTTAATCTATCCAGAATCGTGTACTTTCTAACGAGATCTTAAACAGATGTGTACAGGCTACTTTCCTTCGTAAGAAAAAAAAATAAAGATGTGTAAATGGAATTAACAATGGCTGCGAATAGAACACACCGATCCTCCGGAACGAATAACAAGGGAACGTTGTAGCATTGGGTGGACAGGATAGCATATCTGAAGTAGATTCGCTCCCATCCGGGATGATGAGTTAAATTTGTGCCTTAAAATGGATATGTGTAGACAGATATGCTGATATCATCTTTAAACTTGAACTTACTCCAGATCTAGCAAATGAAATAGCTGCCTGTCTATACTTATACAAAGTACTAAAGTTTTATTCATTTCAACATTCGAAAAACCTGTTTACATTATATACATTTATAATAAACTTTGAATTTGCCAAATTATTCCAAAGCATTCGGAATATATATATAAATATATATATATATATATATATATATATATATATATATATAAATATCGCAATATGTATTCTTGTGTATTAATAAAGGACTAAGTCAAAATACAAATACAAGAATTATAATTGAATTTACAATTCAAAGCTTTTCGTTGGCTAACAGTACCAACATCATCAGGAATATTAAACCTATTTTTATTATTCACCCAGGTTTAATATTGCTGATGATGTTGGTTCTGTTAGCCAACGAAAAGCTTTGAATTTTAAATTCAATTATATTTCTTGTATTTGTATTTTGACTTAGTCCTTTATATATATATATGTATATATATATATATATATATATATATATATATATATATATATATATATATATATATATATATATTTATATATATATATATATATATATATATATATATATATATATATGGAGTCTTTAAATTGATCTATAAAATTATAATTTTTTTAATAATGTGTAACATAACAGATTAGAGATATTGTTAACGCAATCAAATATTTATACATGCGTTAGTAAACAAAAAGTTTCAACAATAAAAAATAATCATTTACATAATTAAACATAATTAGTGTAATTTAGACAGAGACCAGCATATAATACAGAATAACAATTTTAATTATCACCTTAGATCACAAAAAAAATCCTACTTGTTTAATTTGCACTAAAATAAAAGGAAAGTCGTAGAAACCAAGCGGGAGCGAAGTTGTGAGGATATATTGCTGGCCATCAGTTGCCGCCTAAAGCTAGCACCTAAACTTGTGTATTTATAAATCTCCACCTGCAGCTCCAGATGCGTCTTCTGTCGGAACAATCTATTTATTTCAATGCATTAAACAAAATAGGATTAATTTTTTTTTTTTTTTGGAAATATTTAAAGCTTTTACAAAACCTTACAAATAGGAATACAAGAAGTAGAAGGGTAAATATTTTTCTCATATAAAATATTTATTTAGTTATTTATTAAAGTTGCTTGATGTAATCATCTTGAATTCACTGATTAAACTATAACTAAATGATACCTAACCAAGTGAATACGTAAGGGTTTTAAAGGCTTTGCTTCATAAAAGGAACGATTGTTTCGAAACGCGTCAGCAAGTAAGCCCTTACGTATTCACTTAGTTAAGTATATTTTAATTATAGGTTATTTATAAATGTCAGTAAATTTTCACGTTTTGTACAATCCACAGGAAGCTTCATGGAACTAAACTGTAAATAACCCAGGTTAATGCTTTTGCTATAATTTATTTAGAAGGATGTTATTGGTTCTTAATCTTAACTCTTCCACCTTTATTCTTATCAAAATAAATCCTTGTTTTGTTGTAATGTTGGAGAACTGGTGTTTCAACCAATGAAGGACGGATAATATCTACATATCAAACTATTGTTAAATTGGAAAATTTTGAAAAACATTACTTCAAAACTTAATTTTATAAAACTTCATTATTTACTAATTTTTTCATATAGATTGAGGCGATTTATTTAATACATCACACACACACACACACACACACATATATATATATATATATGAACTGTTTCTGGTAAACAATAAATTGTTTTAAAAGAATATAATAACCTTACCAAGAAAATATATAGATCATTTTTGAATTCTGATACACGGATTAGAGTTGTTTCATTCATAGTACAATATAACAGGCCAGTAATTATTGTCTATTTATGAAAGTTATTGTGTTGAGGTTTTTAAGGTTATTATCCACTATGAAGGACATAAATGGTTATTTTCTACGATGAATAGGAAAGGAATGAGAATACAGGGGGAATTAAGGTAAGATTATAAGACGCTTTGGTAGGGGGTAAAGGGTAGATCACGAACGCATACTGACAGATACCGACCCGCCTTCAGGACAGTAAAGAAGCCTGTACTGGTTGCATGGTGTTATGGTAAGGTTATGTTATACCAAGAGGGTTTCAAATATTTGTAAAAATATAAGATAAGAAGGTATAGTTGGGACCATTTAACCGTGTACTTGACCTTGAGAGATCGCAATAGAAAAGACGGTTTGCGTTGAGTCAATATAAATGCTTTCCTACAAACATCATAAAGACAGTTAAAATATTGAGTTGCTTGAGATGGCCTATATTAGATAGGTTGGATGATAAATTAGCTTCAATATGAAATAGCAAACAATCTTGTTATATCGGATGTATAGAATATTCTGAAAATGTAATATGTTTTCAGAAGTGATAGTACACGAGAAAGGCGAAGTGAGTAAGTGCACAATTGGCTGGATGCAACTATGGATAGTTAGAATTAGGTAGGACTAAGGGAATGACATAAGAAACGTTGGCTCTCAAGGTCCAACGAGACGGCGCATGTCTCGGACCGAGACTTTGGACCAAGTCTTTAGTCTGAGGATCCTGTGAGTAGTTGAAGGTACGATTGGACTACCAGGACCAAATCAATCAGATAGGGTAATAAGGTATGGAAAACTTGACCATTCGGAAGGTTCCAATCAGTCCCTATTGGTTCCAGAACAGCAGTCGAACCCATAGTTTCTGGCTGGAGAATCTTATAATCTCACGGACGGATCTGACAGTAGAGCATTGGAGGTTAATTCAGATTGTGGCACTAAACCGCGGTTTTCTTCTATATTTAGCTGTTTGGAGTCACAATTGAGGTCGGATTCGTGGAGTAGTAATATAAAGTATAGAAACCTCTTTCACGTATGTGCTATCTCAGTAATAATTGCCTTGGAGTTAGAAGTAGAAAAAGTTAGATACTTCTTGTTACCGTTCTCTTATTTCACTCTCTTTTCATTCTTCTTGAAGGCTTTTCAGAAAAACCTTGAAGTGTCTCTCAAGGTGGGATGGGTTTTTGTCAGCCCAAGACCATGACCTTGCCTAAGGGTCCTGGCTTTAGGCAAAGCCAACCGTAAGTGTATGAAAGTCCAATTGCAGTATCTGGGCCAAGTTGATCAAATGAGGTATGAGGGTACAAACAACCTGGTAGTTTGGAGGCCCGTACTGGTCCCAAAGTAGTTCTAAAAAGTGGTAGAAACCTTGGAGTTTGGTTGGTGACGTCATCATGTCCAGCATGAATCAGTCCAGACCTTACAATAAAACCTTTATGCTTTTACAAACTAGTGTACTGTCGTCCAGCCATGACGCTAGTCAGCCTGGCTGGAGTCACGAGTTTGTGGTTGGATTCGTGGAAGCGGACTGCGGATAAGCCTTAACGTATGCACTGTCTTTGTGTTCTATGCCTTCGAGGTACTCGAACTCAACGTTTTCCTTTTTCACAATCGTTATTTTCTCTTTGGCGCTTTTTCAAAATACACTGGACGTTGTCGCTCAATATTCGTAATTAACCTATAGTTTATCTTGAAAGATTACCTGAATGAAATAAACAAAATATTACATCCATTTCTTCAGGTTAGGCTATGATAATTGGTTTAACATTTTTATAAATAGTTTCAGTACTACAAATGTAACTTTGCGAGAGAATTGTCTCTCTTGTGACCCGGTTTAAGAGAGAATACATTACAAATAATGAGATTTGTCTTGGTTGTTGAAAGCATCATTGCATACAAGTTATAATTCAATCTAACATTTCCCATCGACCATTGTTCTCATCAAGTAATACAATGCGAATTGTTCTCTTTCTTCATAGTAGTTACAACACCTATATAATATTAAATAGTTTAATAAACAAACAAATATTTATCTAAAATAAATAATATTTCATATAAATACTAGTTGTAAAGGTATACGTATATTTTATGGAAACTTAATGAGCTACCATTAGCATCATATATTAATATTGTATAATTAGCGTCGTATATTATTGTATATCACACCTTAGCATTAATTTATTTCCAGTGTATTAAATTTGTTTGCGAATTCAGCCTCTTCTTAGTCAACTTCTGTATTCAGAACCAAAGTTGATCTTTGTAATCTATGGAGTAAAATATGTTTTGGACAGATGTGGCTGGCAGTATTTTTTATATGCCAAAGAACATTAAAAACTGTATAAACAACTGTGGCATAATGTTTAATATAAATATATGTAACCTCTATATCACAAATGACTTTTTTCTTTTATTTAAAACCATATGTACATTTCGATTGCATAGCAATCATCCTCAGAGGTAATTTATAATAAAAATACCTTCCTTTGAGGATGATTGCTATACAATTGAAATGCACATAAGGTTTTAAATAAATGAAAAAAGTCATTTGTGGTATAGAGGTTACATTTATTTATGTTAAACATTAAAAATGTTGAATGAAAATGCGATTGTTAGGTGAGTCAAGCTTCAATGATTGATTTTTCTTTAAATTACAACTTTTTTAAAATTTATTAGATCATTTTTAATAAATGGTAATAAATGAACTCACATAACAACCGACCTTTTAATCAACGAAATATTTTTGTAAATGTACAAATCATCAATATTAAAAAGAAGTCAGCCAGATATGTCGGACGCTTAATTTCTATAAATTTTTATTTATTTGAATGTTTTTACTAAATAAGAGACTTGTTACAACAAAAAGAAAAAATAGGTGTTCGTCATTGCGCTGAATTTGAATTCATCTCTATCTCTATTTGAACGCTACGAATTCATCTTTCCATAGTTTATCCTCTTTGTTTCACAGTTCTTAGATATCTGTGTTGGTATCGTAAACAAATTTATTCCACGTTGTAGGTTTGGTATTGTTGGTCACAGCAATGTTTGAAGAGCTTTTAGTGATGCTTGCTTCAGTAATTGCAATATCGTGGTGACCGCCTTGATCATATACGTTTTGTACAGCCCTGTTTCAACTACCCAAATACATTTATGCCTTCACCAGCAACATATCTGAAGTTCACATCTGCTCTTTCAACCGGAATATAGCGCTTCTTCTTCTTCTTCTTAGATCTCAATATACTGTGACTGCTTCAACTACCCAAATACATTTATGCCTTCACCAGCAACATATCTGAAGTTCACATCTGCTCTTTCAACCGGAATATAGCGCTTCTTCTTCTTCTTCTTAGATCTCAATATACTGTGACTGCTTCAACTACCCAAATACATTTATGCCTTCACCAGCAACATATCTGAAGTTCACATCTGCTCTTTCAACCGGAATATAGCGCTTCTTCTTCTTCTTCTTAGATCTCAATATACTGTGACTGCTTCAACTACCCAAATACATTTATGCCTTCACCAGCAACATATCTGAAGTTCACATCTGCTCTTTCAACCGGACTATAGCGCTTCTTCTTCTTAGATCTCAATATACTGTGACTGCTTCATCTACCCAAATACATTTATGCCTTCACCAGCAACATATCTGAAGTTCACATATGCTCTTTCAACCGGAATATAGCGCTTCTTCTTCTTCTTCTTAGATCTCAATATACTGTGACTGCTTCAACTACCCAAATACATTTATGCCTTCACCAGCAACATATCTGAAGTTCACATCTGCTCTTTCAACCGGAATATAGCGCTTCTTTTTCTTAGATCTCAATATACTGTGACTGCTTCAACTACCCAAATACATTTATGTCTTCACCAGCAACATATCTGAAGTTCACATATGCTCTTTCAACCGGAATATAGCGCTTCTTCTTCTTCTTCTTAGATCTCAATATACTGTGACTGCTTCAACTACCCAAATACATTTATGCCTTCACCAGCAACATATCTGAAGTTCACATATGCTCTTTCAACCGGAATATAGCGCTTCTTCTTCTTCTTCTTAGATCTCAATATACTGTGACTGCTTCATCTACCCAAATACATTTATGCCTTCACCAGCAACATATCTGAAGTTCACATATGCTCTTTCAACCGGAATATAGCGCTTCTTCTTCTTCTTCTTAGATCTCAATATACTGTGACTGCTTCAACTACCCAAATACATTTATGCCTTCACCAGCAACATATCTGAAGTTCACATCTGCTCTTTCAACCGGAATATAGCGCTTCTTCTTCTTAGATCTCAATATACTGTGACTGCTTCAACTACCCAAATACATTTATGCCTTCACCAGCAACATATCTGAAGTTCACATCTGCTCTTTTAACCGGACTATAGCGCTTCTTCTTCTTAGATCTCAATATACTGTGACTGCTTCAACTACCCAAATACATTTATGCCTTCACTAGCAACATATCTGAAGTTCACATCTGCTCTTTCAACCGGACTATAGCGCTTCTTCTTCTTAGATCTCAATATACTGTGACTGCTTCAACTACCCAAATACATTTATGCCTTCACCAGCAACATATCTGAAGTTCACATCTGCTCTTTCAACCGGACTATAGCGCTTCTTCTTCTTACATCTCAATATACTGTGACTGCTTTAACTACCCAAATACATTTATGCCTTCACCAGCAACATATCTGAAGTTCACATCTGCTCTTTCAACCGGACTATAGCGCTTCTTCTTCTTACATCTCAATATACTGTGACTGCTTCATCTACCCAAATACATTTATGCCTTCACCAGCAACATATCTGAAGTTCACATCTGCTCTTTCAACCGGACTATAGCGCTTCTTCTTCTTACATCTCAATATACTGTGACTGCTTTAACTACCCAAATACATTTATGCCTTCACCAGCAACATATCTGAAGTTCACATCTGCTCTTTCAACCGGACTATAGCGCTTCTTCTTCTTACATCTCAATATACTGTGACTGCTTCATCTACCCAAATACATTTATGCCTTCACCAGCAACATATCTGAAGTTCACATCTGCTCTTTCAACCGGACTATAGCGCTTCTTCTTCTTAGATCTCAATATACTGTGACTGCTTCATCTACCCAAATACATTTATGCCTTCACCAGCAACATATCTGAAGTTCACATCTGCTCTTTCAACCGGACTATAGCGCTTCTTCTTCTTAGATCTCAATATACTGTGACTGCTTCATCTACCCAAATACATTTATGCCTTCACCAGCAACATATCTGAAGTTCACATCTGCTCTTTCAACCGGACTATAGCGCTTCTTCTTCTTAGATCTCAATATACTGTGACTGCTTCATCTACCCAAATACATTTATGCCTTCACCAGCAACATATCTGAAGTTCACATCTGCTCTTTCAACCGGACTATAGCGCTTCTTCTTCTTAGATCTCAATATACTGTGACTGCTTCATCTACCCAAATACATTATGCCTTTACCAGCAACATATCTGAAGTTCACATCTGCTCTTTCAACCGGACTATAGCGCTTCTTCTTCTTAGATCTCAATATACTGTGACTGCTTCAACTACCCAAATACATTTATGCCTTCACCAGCAACATATCTGAAGTTCACATCTGCTCTTTCAACCGGACTATAGCGCTTCTTCTTCTTAGATCTCAATATACTGTGACTGCTTCATCTACCCAAATACATTTATGCCTTCACCAGCAACATATCTGAAGTTCACATCTGCTCTTTCAACCGGACTATAGCACTTCTTCTTCTTAGATCTCAATATACTGTGACTGCTTCAACTACCCAAATATAGTGCGTGAATGTTGCCTCAAACACAACCTAGTATTGTACCAATAACTCAATTACAGTGCGTGGTCTTACAAACATTTCGTGTGAGACTCTAATGTACTTTAACAGACATTTTTACTTACTTTTATTATTAGTTATTATTATGTATTCTGGAACAGTATTATTTTTCATCAAATATTAAATTTCCAATTGCTACTAAAGGTTAATTGCAAATAGACTGACATTTCATTTAATAATTTCAGTGAAAATTACGTCAGTAAGGTAACTTGTTTTCCATAGTTACGTTGAGTAAACAGTTAAGCAACAAAACTGTTCGTTAGTAAACATAGTAGTTGGATTAATTTCCCCTTATTATAGGACATTAACACGCCAATAAGTAGTGTTTAGGTTAAATCTTACAGATAAGCCTAATATTTGTTTAAATTATTTAATGAGTTTTTGTTGGTGACGTAACACACATAGAACCTATACGAGATCGTTGGGATCTTGGCAGGTTGATATTTTTCTTAGAAGAAGTTAATGTTCGACTAAACAATTTAACATAATTCTAACATTGGTAATAAAACATAACATTATGGGTTGTATGTTGTTTTATTCAATAATTACAGCAAACATAGATCTTTGTAAATACTTGATTGTCAACATTAGTTTTTGTATAGCTTCGATATTGTAGTGTTTATACGCCATGAAAACAACTTACATTTTTATGGTGTTTTAAAAGTAGATATAATAAACAAGGTTAACTTTTTAAAACTTTTCTTGAGTTCCTCATTTATTTACAACTTTTAAAATATATAAAGGCTAATTGTAAACTATAAAAACGTATTACTAGAACAAATAAAGTATCCCATAATTAAATCAGAGATAAATTACTATTTCAGAGAATTACCTACAAAAAGTTGTATAATGTTAAATGTAAAAAGGGTTGTAGGAGATCACAACCCCAATCTAACATTTTATGTGATTGGGACAGAAGTAATTTACTTTCAACACAGCGTACATGTAAATCACCCGCACTGAGGGAGATGGGGTGGAGTTTCAAATCGTGAGCATACTATTGGAAAATATCCATCTACAAATAGGCTAGACTGTGCGATTTTATTTTAAATGAAATTATGTTTTACTATGAATTATAATGAATTTATTTTATTAATGTGTTGAAAATATTTCCAAATTTTATATTATTAAATTTTTTTGAATCTTGAAATAACATCTCCTTAGGTTCGACCCATCTGCTTTGTTTGAACTAAGAATTGAAAAGTAAATTTTAATATTTTAAGAAATTTATTAAACACAATTTACACACACACCCACCCACACACACACACACCCACTCACACACACACACACACACACACACACACACACACACACACACACACACACACACACACACACACACACACACACACACACACACACACACACACACACACACACATACACACACACACACACACACACACACACACACACACACACATACACACACACACACACACACACACACAAATACACACACACACACAAATACACACACACACACACACACACACACACACACACACCCACCCACCCACACACACACACACACCCACCCACACACCCACCCACACACACACACACACACACACACACACACACACACACACACACACACACACACACACACACACACACACACACACACACACACACACACACTTACACAAATACACACACACACACACAAACCTACACACACACACACACACATAGACACACACTTACACACACACATACACACACACACACACACACACACACACACATATATATATATATATATATATAAATTAAATAAATATCAACTTATTTAGATAACATTAATCCCAAGAAAGATAAAAAATAACTATTAGTGCAGTGAAACCAAAAATAAAACAATACCGTTGTACGAGAATCTCACTAGCCGAACTACTACAAGAGCCCGAATTGTACTAAAGCTCGAAAATGAGAAAACTGTAATTAATAGGCTTTGAAAGTCGGACGGTCAATATAATGAGTAAATATCTCTCTTTGAGTGTAAGTGATGAGTGAATACAAGAATACAATGTTGTTTAGTTTTATATATATTCAAGTTTTAGGTAAGTGTATCAAACAATATATTTTAGAGGTGAAATGCACTGCAATTGTGTTTTTCTTTCCTAAAGACGCTGACAAAAATACAAAAAATAGTGCAGATAAAATAGAAATATCAAAGTTTATGAAATAAAAAACATGCGTTCATATTTAGCTGAACATTTTAAAAAACATGTGCCTTTCAGGTTAAGGTCAACTACAAATAATAAAGAAGAATTGAATATTTTCTTTACAATAATTAACTGTATATAGATTGTTTCTATTTTCCAATAAAATGCTGTTTACATTAGAAAAGTGTTCTTGAAGCTGGAAACCTTGTGAAAATGACGATTAAGTTTAATTATCTAACTCAAAGTATCCCCGCAAACATTCTTAACATTTAATTAGCCAACGTTCGTGACGTCACTGCGCTCTTGATTGGTTTTACCACATCTCCGCCTGTAAAATATATTAATTAATTATTGTCGTCCATTCCGTAATCTATTTACGTAATATAGTGAAACTAGAATATGGAACCAGATCCTTAAACGTTGTGGAAGCCATAATCTGTATCAAGATATATCATGCATCTTCTGCATGTGTCATGAAGTGTCTTTAATCTAATTAAAGTTTTAAAAGTTTAATTTTAATGGATTAGGCTAAAATAATTTATCGTTTACAGTTTCATATCATTTATTTTTATAGTAAAAGTAAAAACACTCAAAATTTACTTTTTATCTTGAAAATCAGAGTAAACAGAAAATAAAACATTTCTCAAATATTATTTCTAAAACTTCTAACTTCACACGAATCAATTTACTACTTGCAGTCATTGGAAGTCCAGCCTAGAAAATAAAATATTTCATTTCAATAATGTAGATGGCTAGGCATTGTGAGTAAGGTATTTACGGATCTAGTTTTTAATAAATATGGCGGTATTGTTTAGAACAGCTGTTGATAAGGTTCAGGTTGCTGTGATGTTCGTCCTTATTGTTGAGGTTTAGGGGTAAAAAATATTTTTGTTTGTTTGTATTTGGCTTGACTACAATCTAGGGAAAGTAATACAAGCAAAAAGAAAATGTCTTCCGTATCGTTTTATACTGAAAACTATCTTTAATAATAAAACCTTTTTACTGATAATATATTGTAGTATGTTTTTACAACTGTTTAGATATTTATGGAAAATAAATGTTTAATAAAATGATAAAAAATGCAAAGGAAAATATTGAATTATTCATATGAAATAATAATAAATTATTTTAGAATATTTTGAAAAATATATATAATTTGTGTTTACTTTTATAATTTAAGATATAAAAGATGTTTTTATTTATCTTTGGATAGTGATAAATGTACTCTGCATAGTGATAAATGCACTTCTAATCCACCAATCATATCAGAATATTTTAAAACCACTTGTGAGAATAAAATTTAAAAGTCAAATTGATTTATTTACTTTTTTTTATCTCCACACAAACTGAAAATTTCATGAATAGATTTTAAAAGTTGTATTTTATTTTGTAAATTGACAAATTTAGAGATCTTATTTTAGGTTTTATTCAATTCCTTCTATTAATTCACACTCTCCTTATCTTTTTAAAAAATTTTAAAGAATATTAAAATAATTTTTATATATACACTCAAGTTCAAATACCTTTTTTAAAACTTTAAGTGGATGACACTTGATCTTAATATTGTGTTTTAAAACTTTTATACATTATTCAAATTTATTAAATTAATATTAGTTTTATATGGGAGAAAAACATTTTAAAAAAAGGGCAAGATATGTGTAGTTATTACGTCCCATTTGGCTTAAACTTTGTGATAGCATATGATTTCATAAAACTTATGTAATGTAACAGGTATTGTGGTAGAACAGCTGTTTTAACTCATAGATTATGTTACTCTATTTATAATAATTATATGTATTTGGTGTAAAGTAACTCAAATAAAATTTACCCTCTTTGACCAAAGTAACAATTGACTTGTTGTTTGACTAATTGTTTACATTAGGTTACATGTTTTTACAACAGGAATGTTTAAAGTTCTTCGGATAGGTTTTACAGCTCAGCATTACGACAGACAACTGTATAATAACCTTAAATACAGTTGAGCTTTGCCTCACTTATGCATTTAAATGTAATTAAAATTTGTTTACTTCACATATAAAATATTTAATTCGTTCCATAAACACGTAACGTTCCATCGGCAATGAATGCGTCGTATAGGCTACGTATTTGCGCAATGGCGTTAGTCCCTCGGTCGATATCCCTCTCTGCTTCTCCGCACTTACACACTCTGATTGTTCTTATTATTATCTTCGTCCACTTTTTGAATCCATTAGACACCGAACACGTTTCACACCACTGACCATCTTCTCCTTGAAAACATTTAGTGAATTCTCAGTTAGTGTTACTCTTCAAACAGTTAGAAACATGTTTTAGTTATGCCCTCATACTAATATTATGTAAACAAAAAAAATATTCAAGACTAAAGTCGATAAAACCTTGTCTTAAAACTACGTATTTTAAGCTTTAAACAAAATATTATTTTAGTTTGTTCAAACAAATGTAAAGTAATATATTTTCCTAAATTATTCTCTCAACTTTATAAATTGTCTAAATTATTTAAAGGCTATTCGGTTTTAAGCTTTACTTCGGAGATAAAATAGTATATAACACGTTTGTTCTATCTAAAAAAAACACTAAAACGCTATTAACTGTAAAGCTTTTATATTTTTAGACATGTTTCACAAAACACTCTACCATCCTTAGTAATATACTTACGCCACAAACAGAGTGTGTTCATCTCTGATGATGGGAACGTAATTAAGGAAACCTATCATGCGACATTACATGCTTTGTTGTGTTGAAAGTTGAGTGCAAGAGGTTTATTAAAAATTTGATAGCTTTTATGATATATATAAAGGAATATAGCGTTTGAAAACAACGGAAGCCATTAAAAATGATAAATACTTTCGACCTGATAAAGAAGTACACATGATAAAGAAATGAAGCAGAAGTTGTACAATAGATACATATTTTTAGGTGATATTAACAGATATACGTTTTTTAGTATTAAGCAATTTTATTTTTAAATTTTAAATTTATAATTTGCTGACTTTCGGCCTGTCTGTATCTCGCCTTCTCTTTCTCTCTCTCTTTCTCTTTGGTCTCTCTATTTGTTTCACACTATGTTTCTCTCACACTCAAAAACACACCTAAACGCATACACAGACACACAGACACACACACACACACACACACACACACACACACACACACACACACACGTATAACCACACTCGTTTACCAACAAGCACGCATTTAAATCATACATTAAACATTTATTTGTTCTTTTTCAAGATGTGTTATTTTACAATTTATCTCAATAACATATTTACACTTTTTACACTTAAAATTACTGATGATTAGGCCAAGACCGTGCTCCACTAACGAAGTCTTATACGTGTCAAAGCTTATAAACTTGTCTATGGTATTTGATATCAGTTTAATATAAGTTTTGTAATAAATAAATTACAAAAAAAACATGAACTCTTTTCCCATGCTGAATATTACCGTGTTCCACTAGGTCAGTGGTTTTTAGGCGTATTTAGATAAAAATATAGTCAGGGTTATCTAGCCATGTCAGTTCATTTCACATCTCTATTTTGTTTGACTTATCATGAAATAATATCTTGCAGGAATAAATATAAAACAAGCTATCGGAACCCCTCAAATACATATAAATCAACAGAAATGCAAGAGAAACTTCAGATTCTACTGGGTTAAGCAATAATGAATAATGATTGGTGGCTGGATTGTCGTGAATGTAATGAATGTTCCGTGAAACCGAATTCTCTGATTTATATAGCATTGAGCTGTGGTTGGCTGCCATCTGGTCACCTGTCAAACAGTCTTCCAGCCGACAGCACAGTTTCAGTGCTTTTGTGATTAATGCTGGCTTATTTTAGCAAGGTGTAAAATAATGTAGAACTAGTTTTACACATGATTTTAGAAAGTTTTCCTTTTCGCATATCCAATTAAAACATGAAACAAATTTAAATCGTTATTCCGGAGAAAAGATTTGCTTGTTTGTGTATGTTAGATGTTGGCTTATTTAATATGCTTACATAACATTGGGCTTTAAGATAAATACTAGAATTACTTACGTGGCGTCATTCGGCGTCTGGTAGATTGTTTTTAAATTGATTTTCTAAGATATAATTTATAAAAAATTATCCATTATTAGAATCAAAACATTGAAGTTTGCAGGTTGTATTTGAACAGTGATTGTACCTGTGTTTAGAATTTATAGATACAAATTCTATTAATTGATAAGGTTATTACATGTCCTCAAAAAACACACACATACTCACACACACACACACACACACACACACACACACACACACACACACACACACACACACACACACACACACACACATATACACTACAAATGGACACACACACACACACACACACACACACACCACACATGGACACACACAAGCGCGCACTCACACACACACACACATTCACACATACACACACACACATACACACACACACTCACACACACACACACACACACCACATGGACACACACACACACACACACACTACAAATGGACACACACACACACACCACACATGGACACACACAAGCGCGCACTCACACACACACATTCACACATACACACACACACACACATACACACACACACACACTCTCACACACACACACACACACACACACACACCACATGGACACCATGGACACACACACACACACACCACATGGACACACACACACACACACACACACACACATACACACACCACACATGGACAGACACACACACACACACACATACACATGCGCGCATATATATATATACTTGTGCGTAAATACCATGCAAAACGTTTTGAATATACACATTCAGAAAAATATTTTAAAATGTATACAAATATGATTGACAGTAGTGAAGACTAGTTTATTAGGAACGGAAACGTTTTTGAATTTAATGATATTCAGGTGTTTTAAGGCTTGGATAAAAGTAAATTCACTAATAAAATTAAATTTGAAAAACTTATATTTAACCATAACAAAATTAAACCTTTGCGTTAAGGAGAAAATGAATGTAGCAAGACAATGTTTATTATTAGAGGGTATTATTTTATACCGAAAAATATTAAATTAAGCGGCATGATTTTGTAAGGGACAGTGACAGTTTTATGGTTCTTATGATCCAAATAAATTGAGGAGAAAGGTGACGTACAATATATCCGAGGGTTGGACAGTGGAATGTTGTTTTCATAATGCCGAGAAAGTCATATAAAAAGCCTCGCCGCCCCGTCACACTTTACTGCTACCCCTTCCAAGTCCGGAATCGTAAATTATCTCTACACGTACTAGAAAATCCTTCTCTATCTTTGGCCATTTCAACGGACCTAAATCCCGAGTTTGTTTTGCAGGCACCAGTTTTATATGCAAAGGTTCAGAGGGTGTATTGCAAACCATGGTATTATTGTACATTAAAGCTGCAACAACAAAGTTTAACTGAATTAAAGTCAACTGACTTTTAACTAATTTCAATATTCTTTACATTTAAAATACGTAAATAAATTTTAAAAAGATATTATTGTTATAGTAATAAAACATGTAAATAGCTAATTTTACTCATACGTGTAGTTATTTGAAAACATAATTTTGAAAGATTTCAAAAACATCGTTGCCATTATTTAAAAACGGCTTATG
The DNA here is from genome assembly GCA_036971475.1 of Prosapia bicincta. Taxonomy (NCBI): domain Eukaryota; kingdom Metazoa; phylum Arthropoda; class Insecta; order Hemiptera; family Cercopidae; genus Prosapia; species Prosapia bicincta. The sequence goes on along the minus strand of JBAIZL010000012.1, from coordinate 1,465,741 downwards.
TATTTTTGATTTAGTAATAGGCCTACATTTTCAGTACACGTTCAGTATTTACTTCTCTAAATAAACTTTTTGAACCAATTTAAAGAATTCACGATTTTTCTGAATTTCAAACCATTGTTAATAGATATTGATAAACGTTTGAAACTTAGTCTATTAAATGTTTCACAGTAGACTGCAGAATTGGTGGTCCCATAAAATCAACGAGTAAAATGTCCTTTGAGTCCCAAAAACCTTAGTCAGCACTTTTCTCGCTGACAAAGTTTGACTGGTGTTCTTTGGCTTGCAGTAGGAGTATGTTCCCATTGCATTGACTGTTGTTTTGTCTCAAGATTCATTCAAGTAGGCCACCCAAGTGTCAACGCCAGTAACAATCTAGTTAAGCACATTTTATCAGCTTCAAAACCATACCTAAAATGAAAGTCAATGGCAGAAATAGTTCTGTTTTATTTTATGGTCATTAGTCAGCAGAATTTGTACCCAGCGAGCATAAAACTTGTGGTAGCCTAGTGTTTCTGTTACGTGTGAAAATAACTCCGAGAAAAGCATTTAAATGTTTCTGTAGTACATAAATAGGAAAATATTTGTAGAAGAAATCATAGATTTACATTGACAAGATTCATAATTATATTTTTAATCTTTATTTAGTTTTTTGGAAGATATACAATGTCTTTGAAAAAATAATGTTGATTGTTCGATGAATCGAACGAAATTGAAAATGAACATAAAACAAATTATTGTAATGAAAAAGAATTTGTAAGTCATAGACTTTTTGTCAAGAAAGGTAGACAATGTGAAATTGGTATCTAATTTTTAAAATTTAAATGGGTTCTTAATGAAAAAATACCAGACAAATTATTTAAAGCTAATAATAGGTGAATATCTGAAATGATTAAAAGCGAAATATTCTGGTCAGTGTAATTGTATTAGCAAAATATTTGGAGGAATAAATTAATTTTCAGGTTCGGGATTGAACAAAGGAATATTCAAATAACCAGCAATTTATCGCAGTAAAACATTTTCTGATAAATTGTAAAGGTATAACTTTTTTTCAGTTAATTCATAAAAATATTCGTTTTAAATATGGCATTTCATAGGTCCTTTTATTTCCTGACGTTACATAAAAAATTATTTTCTACTAGAATGTGTGAAATGGGTGTATTAGTTTTTTAGAATGTATATAATATTTATTTTTATTTTAATATATAATGCTAAAGATGTATTGTGACAGTATTTCATCTTGCGGTGAAATGAGTGCGTTTTCTTTGTTATAGCCGAGCTCATGCTACTTCTTATGTGTTTAGGTTAGAACGGATTATTATAGTTTAAACTGAATGGTTAAACAACTAAATCCAAAAACCCACAAGACAAACATTTATGTATAGTAAAACAAGTGATTAAAAATATTTTAAGTCAATTCCTACTGAAGTAAAAAAAAATTATATTTTAGTTACTTTTTATTTCATATCTTCAAATAATATAGAAACGTATATACGCATAACAGAATCCCAATATTAAGGGGCAAAACAAATAGCTACGTTTCTCTCTATACAGCATGTGGTATTGGACTAATATTTTTGTTTGTTACTATTTAATGTATGTTATTTATTTAATTTATGAAGCTGATGGTGGTCTATAATTTCTCATATCCATCTCTTGTAATTTTTCATTATTGCAAGGCACCTTTCTTTTTTCTAATTCCATATATATGTTTGAGTAACTAATTTCTAGCTATGGAAAAGTTGGTCAAGTGCCAAAGTGTTGGATTTCAAACGTGGCGTCATTCAGTTCGAATCCGACCGAGACATTAACTTTTTAAAATAAAATTATGAATAAATATTTGAATAGAACTATATTAATGTCAATTGTCATTCACTACAGATTGAAAAAAAATTAACAAAAATAGATGAATAAAAGAATATCTTATTGTCGACTGAAAGTTTGTAAACTATGTAGCCTATGTATAAGGAGAATAAGAGCTAATAGATGGAATTGAAAAATACATATTCATTAGTGTTTCAAAATAATACGGATCTATGCAATAGTGATTTTATTTATATAAACAAAATCTTCCGGGTTGAAAATTTGTAAATTTCTTAAAATAAATAATCATGTCAGATACAATGTAGGCTACTCTTCAACAGTTTCACAAACAATTGTTATATATATGTATATATATATATATATATATATATATATATATATATAGTCTATATATGTATATATATATATATATATATATATATATATAAATATATATATATATATATATATATATATATATATATATATATATATATATATATATATATATATTAGTTTATGATGCATTTCAAATAGTTCCAAACAAATTCCAATAGATTACTTTCCACGCGCTTTGGTTCAACATAAACGTTTTCCATATTATATTTAAACTAAGCCTATCGTTTCAGACTTGTTAATACTATTTAATTTGTAACTTTCAACATTTACCTTTCCTATCTGACTGTCTCTCTGCTAATGAAGGAAATGAATAAATAGTTAACTTCCTGGATTGGATAAAATGCTCAATAAGGGAACCACAGTTGTTTACTTCCCAGCAGTTAATTAAACCGGGTTGATCCAGGGGATGTCTACGAATTCAAATGAATATAGCGTTCCCTGAGGAAGTATTGCCTTGAAGTCTTGCTTCCTCTCCTTTCCTTTCCTTCAACACATTACCAGCTCAGAGATTTTCGGACTTGATTTTTAAAATGTTTTCATTTTTACACACAGCTGTAAAGTTTTAAATCACGTATACTTATGTACAATGTCTGTATTGATTATTTAATTACAAATCATATTCAAATTACTAAACCGAAATTTAAAATAAAACCAAAATAGCTTCAAAACGTTTGAAGTAATGTTTATTTATTAAAGAAATGCAAAGGTAAAGTAAATTAGCCTCAGACATTGTGCAAATACCATAAAGCAGTCATTAATACTCAGACATTGTGCAAATACCATAAAGCAGTCATTAATAATCAGACATTGTGCAAATACCATAAAGCAGTCATTAATACTCAGACATTGTGCAAATACCATAAAGCAGTCATTAATAATCAGACATTGTGCAAATACCATAAAGCAGTCATTAATAATCAGACATTGTGGAAATACCATAAAGCAGTCATTAATACTCAGACATTGTGCAAATACCATAAAGCAGTCATTAATACTCAGACATTGTGCAAATACCATAAAGCAGTCATTAATAATCAGACATTGTGCAAATACCATAAAGCAGTCATTAATACTCAGACATTGTGCAAATACCATAAAGCAGTCATTAATACTCAGACATTGTGCAAATGCCATAAAGCAGTCATTAATACTCAGACATTGTGCAAATACCATAAAGCAGTCATTAATACTCAGACATTGTGCAAATACCATAAAGCAGTCATTAATACTCAGACATTGTGCAAATGCCATAAAGCAGTCATTAATACTCAGACATTGTGCAAATACCATAAAGCAGTCATTAATACTCAGACATTGTGCAAATGCCATAAAGCAGTCATTAATACTCAGACATTGTGCAAATACCATAAAGCAGTCATTAATACTCAGACATTGTGCAAATGCCATAAAGCAGTCATTAATACTCAGACATTGTGCAAATACCATAAAGCAGTCATTAATACTCAGACATTGTGCAAATGCCATAAAGCAGTCATTAATACTCAGACATTGTGCAAATACCATAAAGCAGTCATTAATACTCAGACATTGTGCAAATACCATAAAGCAGTCATTAATACTCAGACATTGTGCAAATACCATAAAGCAGTCATTAATACTCAGACATTGTGCAAATGCCATAAAGCAGTCATTAATACTCAGACATTGTGCAAATACCATAAAGCAGTCATTAATACTCAGACATTGTGCAAATACCATAAAGCAGTCATTAATACTCAGACATTGTGCAAATACCATAAAGCAGTCATTAATACTCAGACATTGTGCAAATACCATAAAGCAGTCATTAATACTCAGACATTGTGCAAATACCATAAAGCAGTCATTAATACTCAGACATTGTTCAAATACCATAAAGCAGTCATTAATACTCAGACATTGTGCAAATACCATAAAGCAGTCATTAATACTCAGACATTGTGCAAATACCATAAAGCAGTCATTAATACTCAGACATTGTGCAAATACCATAAAGCAGTCATTAATACTCAGACATTGTGGAAATACCATAAAGCAGTCATTAATACTCAGACATTGTGCAAATACCATAAAGCAGTCATTAATACTCAGACATTGTGCAAATACCATAAAGCAGTCATTAATACTCAGACATTGTGGAAATACCATAAAGCAGTCATTAATACTCAGACATTGTGCAAATACCATAAAGCAGTCATTAATACTCAGACATTGTGCAAATACCATAAATCAGTCATTAATACTCAGACATTGTGCAAATGCCATAAAGCAGTCATTAATACTCAGACATTGTGCAAATACCATAAAGCAGTCATTAATACTCAGACATTGTGCAAATACCATAAAGCCGTCATTAATACTCAGACATTGTGCAAATACCATAAAGCAGTCATTAATACTCAGACATTGTGCAAATACCATAAAGCAGTCATTAATACTCAGACATTGTGGAAATACCATAAAGCAGTCATTAATACTCAGACATTGTGCAAATACCATAAAGCAGTCATTAATACTCAGACATTGTGGAAATACCATAAAGCAGTCATTAATACTCAGACATTGTGCAAATACCATAAAGCAGTCATTAATACTCAGACATTGTGCAAATACCATAAAGCAGTCATTAATACTCAGACATTGTGCAAATACCATAAAGCAGTCATTAATACTCAGACATTGTGAAATACCATAAAGCAGTCATTAATAATCAGACATTGTGGAAATACCATAAAGCAGTCATTAATACTCAGACATTGTGCAAATACCATAAAGCAGTCATTAATACTCAGACATTGTGCAAATACCATAAAGCAGTCATTAATAATCAGACATTGTGCAAATACCATAAAGCAGTCATTAATACTCAGTCATTGTGGAAATACCATAAAGCAGTCATTAATACTCAGACATTGTGCAAATACCATAAAGCAGTCATTAATACACAGACATTGTGCAAATGCCATAAAGCAGTCATTAATACTCAGACATTGTGCAAATACCATAAAGCAGTCATTAATACTCAGACATTGTGCAAATACCATAAAGCAGTCATTAATACTCAGACATTGTGGAAATACCATAAAGCAGTCATTAATACTCAGACATTGTGCAAATACCATAAAGCAGTCATTAATACTCAGACATTGTGGAAATACCATAAAGCAGTCATTAATACTCAGACATTGTGCAAATACCATAAAGCAGTCATTAATACTCAGACATTGTGCAAATACCATAAAGCAGTCATTAATACTCAGACATTGTGCAAATACCATAAAGCAGTCATTAATACTCAGACATTGTGCAAATACCATAAAGCAGTCATTAATACTCAGACATTGTGGAAATACCATAAAGCAGTCATTAATACTCAGACATTGTGCAAATACCATAAAGCAGTCATTAATACTCAGACATTGTGCAAATACCATAAAGCAGTCATTAATACTCATACATTGTGCAAATACCATAAAGCAGTCATTAATACTCAGACATTGTGCAAATACCATAAAGCAGACATTAATACTCAGACATTGTGCAAATTCCATAAAGCAGTCATTAATACTCAGACATTGTGCAAATACCATAAAGCAGTCATTAATACTCAGACATTGTGCAAATACCATAAAGCAGTCATTAATACTCAGACATTGTGCAAATACCATAAAGCAGTTATTAATACTCAGACATTGTGCAAATGCCATAAAGCAGTCATTAATACTCAGACATTGTGCAAATACCATAAAGCAGTCAATTATACTCAGACATTGTGCAAATGCCATAAAGCAGTCATTAATACTCAGACATTGTGCAAATACCATAAAGCAGTCATTAATACTCAGACATTGTGCAAATGCCATAAAGCAGTCATTAATACTCAGACATTGTGCAAATACCATAAAGCAGTCATTAATACTCAGACATTGTGCAAATACCATAAAGCAGTCATTAATACTCAGACATTGTGCAAATACCATAAAGCAGTCAATTATACTCAGACATTGTGCAAATGCCATAAATCAGTCATTAATACTCAGACATTGTGCAAATACCATAAAGCAGTCATTAATACTCAGACATTGTGCAAATACCATAAAGCAGTCATTAATACTCAGACATTGTGCAAATACCATAAAGCAGTCATTAATACTCAGACATTGTGCAAATACCATAAAGCAGTCATTAATACTCAGACATTGTGCAAATACCATAAAGCAGTCATTAATACTCAGACATTGTGCAAATGCCATAAAGCAGTCATTAATACTCAGACATTGTGCAAATACCATAAAGCAGTCATTAATACTCAGACATTGTGCAAATACCATAAAGCAGTCATTAATACTCAGACATTGTGCAAATACCATAAAGCAGTCATTAATACTCAGACATTGTGCAAATACCATAAAGCAGTCATTAATACTCAGACATTGTGGAAATACCATAAAGCAGTCATTAATACTCAGACATTGTGCAAATACCATAAAGCAGTCGTTAATACTCAGACATTGAATAATATACTACACATGCAGACCAGCCATTAAAATATTGCCATTTGAGACATGAAAATGACTCGTTACGGATTCCTAATGATGGAATATTTAGACAATTATCAATTGAAACAAGTAATATGTAAACAAATTAAATAAGTTCCTACTGAGGTTAATAAAGAAAACTTTTTTTATTTACCCCAGAGCACTATTTATGGTACTGTGAGGTACCCATGGCTACAGTTTAAGGTTATAGAATGGAGATTTCGACGACAACCAGATGGGGGAAGAAAATTCATATACATCTTTGAGAAATATATTTCTAGGTATATGAAAGTTGAGTAGTGCCAAGGCGATAGACTTCGGTAATGAAGATTCTCAGTTCGAATCAGGCTAGTCCACACAAATTTTATAATTTAATTATTAAATAAATATTTGAAAGAACTGTATTAACATCAAGTGTTACCCACTATAGGTTTAAAAAAAATGTACAGTAGAGTCTCGAAATTCCGAGTCCCGATATTTCAGGGTTACGTTAAATTCCAGCCTATTTCTATTTGAGCCTATTTCATATATTTGAAAGAAAAAGATGAATCAGGCTTCCAAGAAATGTTTATAACCATACAGTATGCAAAGGAAATGAGACGAGGTTTAAAAAAATGTTTATAGCCGTATGGTATGCAAAGGAAATGAGTCGAGCTTTAAAAGAATGTTTGTAGCCATACGGTATGCAAAGGAAATGAGTCGAGATTTCAAAAAATGTTTATAGCCATAAGGTATGCAAAGGAAATGAGTCAAGCATTCAAAAAATGTTTATAGCCATACGGTATGCAAAGAAAATGAGTCGAGCTTTCAAGAAATGTTTATAGCCATAAGGTATGCAAAGGAAATGAGTCAAGCATTCAAAAAATGTTTATAGCCATACGGTATGCAAAGGAAATGAGTCGAGAATTCAAAAAATGCTTATAGCCATACGGTATGCAAAGGAAATGAGTCGAGAATTCAAAAAATGTTTATAGCCATATGGTATGCAAAGTAAATGAGTCGAGCATTCGAAAAATATTTATAGCAATACGGTATGCAAAGGAAATGAGTCGAGCTTTCAAGAAATGTTTATAGCAATACGGTATGCAAAGGAAATGAGTCGAGCTTTCAAGAAATGTTTATAGCCATACGGTATGTAAAGGAAATGAGTCGAGCTTTCAAGAAATGTTTATAGCCATATGGTACGCAATGGAAATGAATCATACTTTCAAGAAATGGTAATATAAAGTTCTATAAACTAATTTTGTGCATTCTTAAGTATAGTATTGTATTAGGGTTCATTAAAACACCCATTACTGTTTATTGCACATGCGTACTTCCTTATAATTAGAGCTTTCTGTAATCCGAGGGTATCTCTGTCCCATCTACCTCGAATTATCGAGAATCTAGTGCATTTTAAACTTGATTGCATGAATTTTATTAACGAGTGAACGTTTCTACAAGATATAAATCAGGAGATTGTGAGCTAATAGAAAGAATTAATGAGACAGGATTAAAGAATATTTTTTTATCCAATATTTTTATACTTGCCAATAAATTTATAGGAAAAAAAATTAATTTATCGTCAAAATATTACATGCTTTAGATAGACTTTTTTTCTCATCTTTACTCTTCATACGTATATAATATATATATATATATATATATATATATATATATATATATATATATATATATATAAATAATATATACAAATAAACAGACATTACCATTAAATTATATTGCCTTTCTCTTATTTTAAAACTATAATTAATCCCAATAATCACAAAATGATTCTATCCATACATATATAGACAAAATGCACGAACTTAGGATGGAATACGTGTTAAACGTGTATGTTAAAAATAAACACGTATAAACAAGAATAAAAAGGCTCCATTTAACGTTGAGCAAAGCTTTTATCTACATTTTACAAATTATATTTTCATAGAACTGTTTACAAACCGACCACTTGAACAACACACGATGCAGTCATATGGTTCAGCTCAACACTTTTTATTTGTCATGAATAAATTTCTCAGGCCCACGGCTCGAATACATGGTTGAGAATGTAACCATTTCCAGAGGTAACTTGAAATTGCCCATTACCGTAAAGGCTTATATACAGGATTGCGCCTTAACACGGAGATTATGTGAAGCTGTCGCGTTACCTTATTAACGGGGTAACAGGTGAAAAGTTAGTGGAGCCGTCATGAGTCAAAACGCAGGAAATATGTGATCCGTTGTCTTATGTTGTGTTATTCTAGGACCAACTAGGAAATACTTTATACTACAACCTTTCACAGTAACGTTGTCTACTAACAACCGTTGGCATACATTAAAGTTAGTATCAGTGAAATTCTTTATACATAAAATAATGAGGTACAGCAAAATAATAAACATACATCGTCATTTTTAAAAGTTTAGATACTTAAAACAGGCTTAGTATATAGTGATACAAAACAAACAATTTTCAAGAGACATTAAGGGCAAAATTCGTAATAGTTAAATATCACTAAAAGAGAAATTTTAGACCAATTATAGATAATTATTTAGAGAATTATACAGACAAATTTATAATTTTTAGTTTTAACTGGCTTTTAAAGCTAACAATATTACTATAAAACACATAATTGTATTTTTAAATTTATGTTCTAAACTCATTGCTTAAATACAACACTCTTTATATTTTTACAATTAGAAGTTTTCTAGCTTTTAGGGGATTCAAGCTGACGTATTTACCTCTTACGTCATTTATAGCTGTAACGTATGACGTCATTATTAAGTTATTAATTTTCCTGAGAAACTGCAGCTGAAACAACAAGCACGATTGTTTCATGGCCCATGGATACGCCAGAAATTTGCATATGCTGATTACAGATTCCATGGGCAAGGTGCGGTTATATCACTTCACACTTTACTTCTATTTGTCTTAGTATTCAAATATCCAATTAGAAAATGAAGTAAACTCCCAAAAGTATTGATTTATTTCTAGGTATTAATTCATGTTCTACCGTTCACGCCCTAACACTCGTCTTATCACTATTTCTACTATTAGAGCACATCCTCCCAATGTGTATTTGTATATCTTGTTCAAATTTTCATTCGTTGATAAAATACTTTTTATACATCTACCCAAGTTAAAATAAATTTTTTAAAATTTTCAATGGGTAACAATTGATTTAAATACAGTTTTTCAAACATAATTCAATTAGTTAAATTCAATTAATTAATTTTTCTTTCTATTTTGTCATTTAATGATGTAATTATGTTATATTTATATAAAATGTAATTATTTATAAAAAAGTAACTACAATAATTTTTTTTACCTAAGCAGGAATTCTCTTTGAAAGATTTTTATTACTTTTTCACATGAATCTATTTTTATTTTTAAATATGGTACAGTGTTTCAATTGTTCAAAAGTAACATTTTAAAATTCCTTCTATTAGTTCACACTCTCCTGATATATATCTTGTACACATTTTCAATGGTTAATAAAATACGTTTTTTTAAAAATTCAATCAAGTTCAATCGTGATACTTGATTCAATACATTTTCTTTAACCTATAATTGATGTTAATACAGATTTTTAAAAAATATTTATTTAATAATTAAACTATAAAACCTTTGCGGTTCAGCCGGATTCAAACTTAGAATCATCTCGTTCGAAGTCTATCGCGCCTTAGGACTGCACGAACAATCCAATTCCTAGAAATACTACTTAAAGATGTGTATGAATATTTTCCTCCATCTGGTTATCGTTGAAACCTGCATTGTACAATCTTAAACTGTTGCTATGGTTACCACACAATATCATAGATAGTGCTGTAGGGTAACTAAAATAAATTTTTGTTGTTGTTAACCTCAGTAGCAATTTATTTGGAAATATTTTTTTGTATTACTAGTTTAGAATTACGTAAAGTTTTACTATACCTACCAACGCATGTAAACCTACCAAGTTACTTCTCTAACAACCTAATACCTTGTCCTATAAATTAAAGTTAATCCCACGGAACTGGTTTTTGAGTAATGTGGTCTCGCGTTTTACAAATCTTCAAAACTAAAAAATAATTTCACCTGGTATTTTTAAACCTAAAACACGTTCATTTAATGTGAAGAGAATCCGAGGGTTCTAAGGATAACGTTTTGGCAATACTTACACTTTAAAGAAGCTACGGCAGAAGCTATTTAGCTTTCTGAAGTATAATCGAGTATGTTTATTATCTTCAAATGTAAATGAATGGAAAAACACATTAGTTACAACTTAATAATGTAACAAACATGTTCCTGACATATAATATTTCGACGTTAATTGATCAGTTAAAATGATTGTACTAGCATTTACTCGTATTTACTACCACCGCATTTTAATTTGGAACAAAACACAAACAAAATGGTTGATTTCATTAAGGTAACCTACAAGTTTATATTTTAATTGTCTACATATCGACATTTTCTCTTTCAATTCATCAAAGTTTTATTTATCGCTGGAAACGTAGAGTATTGCAGCTGGAAAAATGTCTCTTTATAACTAGTGATTTACAACTGTAATGAAATACTGTAAAGTTAGTCCCATCTCTAACGTATTCGCTACACGTGGTGACCACACAGGGATGCTTGTTTTACGATCTCAACATATTTAGCTGGTTATGTTTATTAACAATAACAACAACATAATAACAATAATAATAACAATAACATAACATTGGTTATGTTCTAAAACATTACTTTCTCTATTTACAATGTAATTTTGTTTCACGAACAGCAAGAGTTTAAGTATTTCCTTTTAATAAATGTATGCAGGAGAAATAAATAAAACTGAATAAATAAGGCTCGGATACCATGAAAGTTTGTTTCCCAACGGAAACAGCGAAACGCTGATTACGTTTTTGGCGTTGGCGTCGGAATATTATTGATTTAATCTTTCTAAAGTTTGTGCGTCACACTGTCTATATACAAAATCACAGCAAGCCTAATAAAATGTTTTGGCGCAATATTTCTTGTCAATATTTGTATAGCTAAAACACAGTAATGGTTGTTCGCTCTAAAAACGTTCCTAACCCAGAATATATTCTAATAGTTATTTTAATAAAAATATTCTATCATTTTCTACTTTGTATATGTTGCAAAGCTTGCTCTAAACTTCACAAGAGAGAACGTTCAGTCTCTTAGGAACTGTGTTGTGCTAGAGAAGTATAATGTTACGTAACATATTCAACAAGAAGAATTATGCATCATTTACACAAAAGTAAAATGGAAACGATATTGTCTACTGTGGTGAATAACAGCGTAGTATACTGAGCAATAAATAGTTTGCAATATATATAAATAAATAAAAATATTTCAAGTACAAAAATCGTTCAAAAGTTATATTGAAAAAAATTCTTGTATTTGAAATATTATTATTCATTTATTATATTACAAGAAAATGTACCACAGTATAAATATATATATTTTATATTATGTAATATATATGATGTAACATATATATAATGTGATATATGTTTTGTATTATATATATATAATAAATTAAAAATATTTCAAAAACAAGAATACTTTTAATGAATATATTTATTCAAAGCTTTTCGCCGTATAAGTGAATATTTTAATTTAAAATATTTTTAATTTATTAACTACGAGTATATTACAAGAAAACATATCACCATATTTGATATATATATATATATATATATATATATATATATATATATATATATATATAATACACATTTTTTTTCACAGAACATTTTCCTTTTTAATGATGATTCTTAATATATCTTTTCACAATAATTATATTTAACACGACACATTACTATTTATATGTAATGTATAGTTTTTTTTTAGCGTTTTGTAATAAATAAATACATCGGTTGAATATTTGTCGAAAATGATTTGAATACGAAACTCACAGGTTTCGATATAAATACTGATATCAGTGATCGACTGTTTATTTAGAACTGTGATGGCATGTTTCGACTTCTTTTTGTTGCTTTGGATATCATTATATTTTTTTTTTATAATTAGGTGCGGTTTTCCTATATATGATAAGAATTTTAATTATATATACTAATTACCGAATATAATTATATGCATATATATTATTATATATTCATCCATACTTTAAATGGGACGAAATAAAATAAGCAACTGTTCTATAATTGAAGATATTTTGAAGCCTATACAAACTGGAACTTTTATCTTATATGTGTATATAGATGACTAATATTTCACAGACGTTTAAAAATAAAAGCTAACTGGAAATGTGTTTGTATATTGGTAATAACTATCATTAAATTTACCATGAGTTCAGTAATGTGACGGTGTAAATTGTATAAAGCTCCCAGAGTTTCTTTGTGCCCAAAACCCTCACTTTATTCCCGTGAATCTTTTATTTCTTCAGTTGATGACGCTCTCAATTATTTTACCATTATATGACCATTGCACTTAAAAAACGATTTCTGTTTCTAAATGTTTAAGGGATTTAAATTGTCTTTTATAAAAAGATGGAACGGTTTTGTTTAGTT